>SJYX01004394.1:0-16722 GCA_006410675.1 Oreotragus oreotragus
CCTATGGACTGTAGCCTGCCAGGCTCCTCTGATCATGAGATTCTCCAGGCAAGAATACTGGATTGGGTTGCCATACACTCCTCCTGGGTATCTTCCAGACCCAGGGATCGAACCTGCATCTCCTGGGGCTCCTGCACTACAGGCAGTCTTTACTGCTGAGCCACTGGGAAAGCCCTAGAGCTACCATATGATCCAGCAATCCCACTCCTGGGCATATATCCAGAGACAAACATAGTCCAAAATGATCCATACACTTTAATGTTCATTGCAGCATTGTTTACAATATCCAAGACATGGAAGCACCCTAAATGTCCATCAACAGATGAATGGATAGAAAATATATGGTATATACATATCATGGAATATTACTCAGCAATTAAAAGGAATGAAATAATATTATCTGCAGCAACATGGATGGCCTTGGAGATTATTGTAGTAAGTGAACCAAGTCAGACAGAGAAAGACAAATATCATATGATATTGATTATATGTTGAATCTAAAACAATGGTACAAATGAAATTCTTTACAAAACAGAAGCAGTCTCATGGACTTAGAGAACAAACTTAAGATTACCAGAGGGAAGGGTGGTGGGGAAGGAAAAATTGGGAGTTTGGGATTGACATGTACACAATGCTATATATAAAATAGATAACCAATAGGGACCTGTTTTATATCACAGGGAGCTCTGTTCAACACCCTATAATAAACTAAAATGGAAAAGAACTTGAAAAAGAGAAGATACCTCTCTATATATAACTGAATCACTTTGCTGTACACCTGAAACTAACACAATTGCTAATCAACTCTCAGTTCAGTTCAGTTCAGTTCAGTTGCTCAGTCGTGTCCGACTCTTTGTGACCCCATGAATCACAGCNAAAAAAAAAAAAAAATCTCCAAATCACCCTTACACAGCAGGAACACAAAGATACAATATATTCAATACTCCCAAGCCCCATCTTGCCTTTCCACTACTTAGATAAGTGACTGTTCTCGTCAAACAGAGAGAACTTCAGTTGAGACAAGAGAAACTGTTGGATGTGGCCCTGGAATAGGCCCTGGTCCTGGCACAAGTCCCATCCCTGGCCCTGGCCCTGGCTACAGCTCTGGCTTGGGGTCCTGTTTTTTCACTTTGCAAAGCTTCTTCATACAAGCCAGGAAAGGCACTGGGGGTGGTATCATGGACTTTGGCCAAAAACTCTAAGACTTTCATCTTAGTGGTCTCTGCATACGTCCAGGGACCCCACAGGAACTCGTAGCAGGCAGGATCACTATTGGGCACCTGTCGGTATTCCAGATACCCTTGTTGCACCCACACTTGGATCAGCAGCTCCCTGGGGTCCCCATAGATGAAATGGTTCATACCAGCATACAGCCCCATGATACCCAGCATTTCCCAGATCTTTTCCTCGGGTGCACAGTTGCCAGCTATAAAGATTATACTCAAGGTATTTACAAGGAGGCCAGCCATGGGCATGCTCTCCTCATCACCACTCAACAAATCATTGTAGGTGAGACCCAAGGTGTTGACCAAGACATAGAAGAGACCTGTGGGGTCCAACACCTTCACATCAATACCAAAGACCAGATTCATGCAGTTAGTGGCTTGGCTGAGGATCATAGGGAAGAGGTCTTGGTAATCTTTGATAACGCTAAGCATTTCTGCCTTTGTGGCCGCCTCCTTTCTGTGATATCTGAGGAGCAGGAATGACACCAGATCCCCCACCTTACCAACTATTGCATCTCTGAGCAAGTGCCCACCATCTGGCAGGGCCTGCGAAGTGCTTGGCCTCTTTCTTTTTCTACTGCCAGATCCCTGATCTGATATGACTGATGGAGTGATTGCTAGGGCAGTGGGTAGGGTCCAAACTCTCTGAGAAGCCTGGAAAAGACTTGGTGTCCCAGCAGTATCAGGAACCTCAATTATGGTGCCTGGGGTCCAAAAACAGAAGGAGGAGGTGGGGTGGGGAGAGGAGGAGGAAGAAGAAGAAGAGGAGGAAGAGGAAGAAGAGGAGGAAGAGGAAGAGGAGGAGGAACAGGAGGAGGAGGAGGAACAGGAGGAACAGGAGGAGGAGGAAGAAGAGGAGGAGGAGGAAGGGAAACAGGAGGAGGAGGAGGAACAGGAGGAGGAAGAGGAGGAGGAAGAGGAGGAGGAAGAGGAGGAGGAAGAGGAGGAGGAAGAGGAGGAGGAAGAGGAGGAGGAAGAGGAGGAGGAAGAGGAGGAGGAAGAGGAGGAGGTGTGCTCCCTCTCCTCCTCACACTGAGGAACTTGTGCACTCCAAAGTCCCCATTTCTCGCTCTGGGACTGAAGGTTTTCCTTAGTTATGCAGCACCAACACTTCATGTAACACACATGCTTTGGAGGTGGAGGCATAATGACTCCTGGTAGCAAGAGTTCGGACAGACAGTGCGGAACTGGATCCACAGGCCTGGGGGAGAGAGGGGGTGTGAGCGGCCTCAACTGAGAAATCCACCCTAGGCGGTCTGACTCAGGCCACTAACAGGCCTCCTCTTGAGGGGTGCTCTTGGGGCTCATAGAGGAGCTCCTCCTCAGTGGCCTGACCCCTGGCTACCGAAGGAGGAAGGTGAGGTGGCTTCCCAGGGTGCGGGCAGCACAGCCTGAGGTTCTGGAGATGAAGGGGGAAGGGATTTGGATCTTGTGGGGTCCTGTCTGTTCTGGGGTAGGGAGTCCTGCCTGGTGCACACTCAAGGCAGGCACCTCACCTCACCTTGACTCCTCGTGCTGCTTGGACCTCCTCTGATCTGTGACCTGTAGACACGAGCTTCAGATCTGGGCTTTTACCTCTTGGTTCCTGGAGCCCCTGTGAGAGGAAACAAGGGGGCACCTCACCTGTAAACTGTGGTATGGTGCTGGGCCCCTTGGTGCTGATAGGAGGGTGGACTCTGTGAGGTCCTCACTCTTCTGGGATGGGTGGTCCCATTTGTGCTCATGCAGGGCTCTCACCTTTTCCCTGGCAGGATGTGGGCTCTCCTCACTGCAGGCCTGAGACAAAACTCTCAAAACAGGATCCCTAGACTGAACAGAAGGAAGTTACGGGGCTTCACATCTAACTATGCCTGCCCAGGACCTTCCCAGGGGGAAGAGCAAGGGGTGGCTGAATACTGTGGGGTCCATCTGTCCTGGGATTGGAGGGGAGGTCTGATCAGTTCTCACCTTAATGCCTGGCAGAGCTTCCTTCTGTTTATCTCAATCCACCTTCCTTAAATGAACTGTCTCACCTTTATGTGAGAACAAAGATGGAAATGAGAGGGCACCACGTACAGTCAAACTGCTTCAGGTCCTCCTGTGGCCAACAGAAAGGGCAGGGATAGCTGGGGTTTAGTACATTTTCACATGAGTTCAGCCAGTCCTCTCTCAAGGTCCTCACCACTACTCTTGACAAAGCCTGAGCCTCCTACCTTTGTGCCCTTGAGTACAATACCATATGCTGATACTTCACCTTAGGTGGCCATGCAGGAAGTCAGGAAACAGCACATTTGTAACCCCTCCCCCATCCCATCTGGGGCTTCTTGGGGTTGACAGTAGGGGCATGTTTTTGTGAGGTTCCCTCTTTTCTGGAGTTCAGGGTTCCCAGTCTCTCTCAGATCCCAATGCAGAAGTAAGTACAGGCCTAATGTGCTCATCCAGCCCCTGGGGCTTCCCGGGGTTGTCAGCAGGGCTGGAAATCTGCGGGGTCCCCATCTGTTGTGGGGTCCAAGTTCCCCTCAGTCTTCCCTCAGGGTTTGACTCCTTCCTTTGACTACTGTTAGGACACTGGAGTCTCCCCTTTCCCCACTCAGGCCTCGCCCCTTTCACCACATTCCCAGTCTCTCTGAGACCCGGATGTCAGGAAATGCTCCCTGTAGTCATCCCGCCCCAGGGCCTCCCAGAGCCCAATTTGGTCTGGGGCCCAAGTTCCCCTTAGTCCTCCCTCAGAGTCCTCACCTTGACTTCCCGCAGGACATGGGATTTTTCTTTCTGCCCACCTAAGGCCCCTGCCCTTTATCCTAGGTTCCCAGTGTTTCTGAGACCTGGATGTCAGGAAATGCTGCCAGTGCATATCCCACGCCAGGGCCTCCCAGAGCCCTCTCTGTTCTCACAGGGTCTCCTCAGTCATCCCTCAGGGTCCTCACCTTGGTCCACGAAGGGCCTAGGATTTCGCCTCTGACCACACGAGTCCCCGACAGTTATCCCAGGTCCCCAGGCTCTCTGGGACCTGGGTGAGGGAAGTCAGCACAGGCTGCTCTCGGCCTGTGGGCTACCACTGCTGAGGGCAGTGGTGGGTTTCTCTGGGACACCTCACCCTCCATCCGTGTTCTGGGGTTCAGGATCCCCTCTGTCCTCCCTCAGGGGCCTCACCTTGACTCCTGTTAGGAATCTCCCCTCTCTCCAACCAAGGACGCGCTACTTACACTAAATTCCCAGTACCTCCAGGCCCCGGATGTCAGGAAATGCTGCCTGTGTACATCCCACGCCAGGGCCTCTTAGAGCCTTCTCTCTTCTCACAGGATCCCTTCAGTCCTCCCTCAGGATTCTCACCTTAGTCCACGAAGGATCTAGGAGTCCGCCTCTGACCATCCGAGGCCACGACCGTTATCACAGGTCATCCCTAATCTCCAAGACCTGGATGAGGAAGTCAGCACAGGCTGCCACGTGCTCATCTCGCCCCGCAGCTCACCACAGCTGAGGGTAGGGGCGGGTTTCTCTGAGACCCGGATGAGGAAGTCAGCACAGGCTGCCACAGGCTCATGGCACGCCGCTTGGCTTGCCACAGCTGAGGGCAGGAGCAGGTTTCTCTGGGACACCTCATGCTCCATCCGTGTTCTAGGGTCCAAGATCCCGTCAGTCCTCCCTCAGGGGCCTCACCTTGACTCCTGTTAGGATTCTCCCCTCTCCAACTGAGGACCCGCTACTTAAGCTAGATTCCCAGTCTCTCCGAGACCGGATGGCAGGAAATGCTGCCTGTGCACATCCCACGCCAGGGCCTCTCAGAACCTTCTCTGTTCTCACAGGGTCCCTTCAGTCCTCCCTCAGGATCCTTACCTTAGTCCACGAAGGATCTAGGATCCCGCCTCTGCCCACCCGAGGCCGCGACTGTTACTACAGGTCACCCCTGCTCTCCAAGACCCGGATGAGGAAGTCAGCAGAGGCTGCCACGGGCTCATGGCGCCCCGCGCAGCTTACCACAGCTGAGGGAACGGGTGGGTTTCTCTGGGACACCTCACCCTCCATCCGTGTTCTGGGGTCTAGGATCCCCTTAGACCTCCCTGAGGGGCCTCACCTTGACTCCTGTTAGTATTCTCCCCTCTCTCCAACCGAGGACCCACTACTTACGCTAGATTCCCAGTCCCTCCGGGACTGGATGTCAGGAAATGCTGCCTGTGCACATCCCACGCCAGGGCCTCTCAGAGTCTTCTCTGTTCTCGCAGGGTCCCTTGAGTCTGTTCTCAGAGTCTTCACCTTGATTTCAGGTGGGACCTGGGATTCTCCCCTCTGCTGACCTTAGGCCCCACACCTTTCACCAAGTTCTCAGTTTCTCTGAGACCTAGATGTCAGGAAATGCTACATGGGGTCATCCTGCCTTAAAGCATCCCAAGGATTGCCTCTGTTCTGGGGTCCAGGGTCTCTCAATCCTTCCTCAGGGTCCTCACTTTTACTCCTGGGAGAACCTGAGATTCTCCCCTCCGCCCACCTGCAGCCCTGCCCCTTTCACCAAGTCCTCAGTCTATCTGAGACTGGGATGTCAAAAATTCAGAACAGGCCTACTGTGCTCATCCAGCTCCAGGTCCTTGCAGGGCTGACAGCAAGGGTAGGAATCTAGGGGGGGAATCCCCTCAATCCTCCCTCAGGGTCCTCACCTTGACTTCCAGCAGGACCTGGGATTCTCTTATCTGGCACTCTGAGCCACCACCCCTTATACCAGGTCCCCAGTCTTTCTGAGACTCTTATGTCAGAAAGTGCTGCGAGTGGTCATCCCACCCCAAGGCTTCACAGGACCAACTCTTTTCTGGGGTCCAGGATTCCCTCAGGGCTCACCTTCAGGGTCCTTACTTACCTTCACATCTGTCAAGTCCTGGGACTCCTACCTTTGCTGATTTCAGCAGAGGCTTGACTTCCTGCCCTTTGTGGACCTGAGTCTGCACCATTCAGACTAAGACTCTGAATCTCCAAGTTCCCTGAGGAGGTGGTGGGCAAGGAGGAGTGCAGTTTCCTACATGCAAACAGCCAGCACAATATCTGGCAGGTTAATATCTGCCTTATTCACCTTACCCTGTTAAAACTCATCTGGGTACTATGACTTGTGAGGTGCACTAACCTCCCTCTCAGATTTGAAACAAAACTAAGATACCCAGTTGGGAAAATCTGCATACTAAAAACAGACTTTAGGCAGTGATTTCAATCTGGAAAGCAAAAAAATGAGGAGAGCTATAAGGGTCCTCAGAAAAGGAAGTGGGATGGAAAGTTTCTTTGGTGGTAGCCAAGAAGTGAGTGGTTTTCAAGGTATATAAAAGAAATATTCAGAAGGGAAGTGAGATGATTCACATGTCTAACAAAACTTAAATACATCCATTTTACCTTGGAGGGATTTTATGTAAGAACATACAAAAATCAGTTCATGGTAAAGGGTGAGAGATAACACTGAACCACTGAAATGGATGGTAAGGCCTATTCCCTGACATGTGACCACCAGAATTGAATGTGGGATGGTAGGAAGCACTGGTCAGTTTGAGAAGGTTCTTTAGAGGTACTAAAGAAAAGCCCTCTTTCTCCAGTCAAAGTATCTTGGCCTTTTCACTTCTTCCCACAAGCCCCCATGGATATGTCAGGATGGTTCTTTGTCATGTCTAAGATTCTTCCCCAGGGCTACCCTTGATCAAACAAACCTAGAGTGTGGCCTTTATTATCCTGGGGAGTGGTGTATATAGGCTGGTCAGGAGGCCTGAAGCAGACCACTAGGAAATTTTGACACGGGAAAGTGACCAGGAAACTACAATTCCTTAGCATAGGTATGAAATAACTGATCCCAAGCATCAAAAGGAGGAATAAGATGCTCTGTCAATACAAGTCCAGAAACAGGGTCAAGGTGAGATGACCACACCCAAGATCCTCCTCCTCTTCCTCACTGACACCTCTCCAAGACCTCTACCCTGTTCTTGCCTGCCAGAGCCATCCTCAGCCCACACCCCTTCTCATGAAACCTTAGTTCCCATTCACTCCCCAACAATTACCCCAAACCAATGTCCATCTGTGCTCACACTGTTGTCCCTTCAGGTTCCCAAGACAACTACAGAGGTCAAAAAACACCTTCAGGGAATTTGCAGAAAAAAGCCTCTCAAAAAACTCTTACCTAAGAAAGCTAGAAGACCAGCATTATGGAACAAGTATCACTGGAGAAAAGAGGAACTGAATCAAAATTAGCCAGTGTAGGACCAAGAGAGTGTGGAGAAATCCACCACTTCAAGAGATGACATGGGCAACAAGTAACTTCAGAGCAATGCTAGAGACTTCAGAACACTTTGCAAAGTCTCTGTGGTCTGACCATTATTGTTGTTGTTGTTGAGTTGCTAAGTCAAGTCCAACTCTTTGCAAACCCATGGAGTACAGCACTCCAGTCTTCCCTATACTTCACCATCTCCTGGAGCTTGCTCAAACTCATGTCTGTTGTCTTTGTGATGACATCCAACCATCTCATCATCTTGCTTTCAATCTTTCCCAGCATCAGGTTCTTTTCCAATGAGTCAGTTCTTTGCATCAGGTGGCCAAAGTATTGGAGCTTCAGCATCAGTCCTTCCAAAGAATATTCAGGGTTGATTTCCTTTAGAATTGACTAGTTTTATCTCCTTGTAGTCTAAGGGACTCTTGAGTCTTCTCCAGCACCACAATTCAAAAGCATCAATTTTTTGATGCTCAGCCATCTTTATGGTCCAGCCCACACATCCATACCTGACTACTGGAAAAACTATGGCTTCAACTATATGGACTTTTGTCAGCAAAGTGATCTCTCTGTTTCTAATGTATTGTCTAGGTTTGTCATAGCTTTTCTTTCAAGGAACAAGTGTCTTTCAATTTCATGACTGCAGTCAATGTCCCCAGTGATTTTGGAGCTCAAGGAAATAAAATCTATCACTGTTTCCACTTTTTCCCCATCTGTTTGACATGAAATGATGGGAACAGATATCGTGATTTTAGCTTTTTGAATATTGAATTTTAAGTCAGCTTTTTCACTCTCCTCTTTCACCCTCATCAAAAGGCTCTTTAGTTCCTCTTCACTTTCTGCCATTAGAGTGGTATCATCTGCATATCTGAGGTTGTTGATATTTCTCCCAACAATCTTGATTCCTGCTTGTGCTTCATACAGCCCAGCATTTCTCATGATGTAATCTGCATATAAATTAAACAAACAGGGTGATAATATACAGCCTTGTCATATTTCTTTCCCATTTGGAACCAGTCCATTGTTCCATGTCCGGATCTAACTGTTGCTTCTCGTCCCACATACATGTTTCTCAGGAGACAGGTAAGGAGGTCTGGTATTCCCATCTCTTTAAGAATTTTCCACAGTTTGTTATTATCCACACAGTCCAAGACTTTGGCATAGTCAATGAAGCAGAAATATATATATATATATTTTTTTTTTCTGGAATTTCCTTGCTTTCTTTATGATCCAATGAATATTGGCAATTTGATCACTGCTTCCTCTGCCTTTTCTAAATCCAGCTTGTACATCTGGAAGTTGTCGATTCATGTACTGTTGAAACTTAGCTTGAAGGATTTTGAGCATTACTTACTAGCATGTGAAATGAGCACAATTGTGTAGTAGTCTGAACAATCTTTTGCATTGCTCTTTTTTGAGATTGGAATGAAAACTGATGTTTTCCAGTCCTGTGACCATTGCTAGGCTTTTGAAATTTGTTGGCATATTGAGTGCAGCACTTTCACAGCATCATCTTTTAGGATTTGAAGTAGTTCAGCTGGAATTCCTTCACTTTCACTAGCTTTGTTCATAGTAAGACTTACTAAGACTCACTTAACTTCACACTCCAGTATGTATGGCTCTAGGTGAGTGACCACACCATTGTGGTTATCCGGGTCATTAAGACCTTTTTTGTATTGGTCTTCTGTGTATTCTTACCACCTCTTCTTAATCTTTTCTGCTTCTGTTAGGTCCTTACCATTTATCTCCTTTATTGTGCCCATATTTGCATTAAATGCCCCCTTGGTATCTCTAATTTTCTTGAAGAGATCTCTAGTCTTTCCCATTCTATTGTTTTCCTCTATTTTTTTACACTGTTCACTTAAGAAGGCTTTCTTATCTCTCCTTGCTATTTCCTGGGACACTACATTCAGATGCATATATCTTTTCCTTTTTCCTTTGACTTTTCTTTCTCTTCTTTTCTCAGTTACTTGTAAAGTCTCCTCAGACAACCACTTTGCTTTATTTTGTTTCTTTTCTTGGGGATGTTTTGGTCATGACCTCCTATACAATGTTATGAACCTTTGTCCATAGTTCTTCAGGCGCTCTGTCTATCAGATCTGATCTCTTGAATTCATTCATCACCTCCACTGTATATTCATAAAGAATTTTATTGAGGTCATACATGAATGGCCTTTTTTTGGGGGGTGTTAATTCTAGAAGGTCTTGTAGGTCTTCATAGAACTGTTCAGCTTCAGATTGTTTAGAATTAGTGGTTGGGTCACAGACTTGGATTTCTGTGATATCAAATGATTTGCCTTAGAAATGAACAGAGATCATTCAGTCATATTTGAGATTGCACCCAAGTAGTGCATTTTGGACTGTTTTGTAGACTATGAGGACTATTCCATTTCTTCTAAGGGATTCTTGCCCACAGTAGTAGATATAATGGTCACCTGAATTAAATAAACCCATTCCAGTCCATTGTAGTTCACTGATTCCTAAACTATCAATGTTCACTCTTGCCATCTCCTGTTAGACCACTTCCAATTTACCTTGATTCATGCACCTAACATTCCAAGTTCCTATGCAATATTGTTCTTTACAGCATTAGATTTTACTTTTATCACCACTCACATCCACAGCTGGGTGTTATTTTTGTTTTGGCTCCATCTTTTCATTGTTTCTGGAGTTATTTCTCCAGTCTTCTCCAGTAGCATATTGGGCACCTACTGACCTGGAGAGTTCATCTTTCAGTGTCCTATCTTTTTGCCTTTTCATACTGTTCATGGTGTTCTCAAGGCAAGAATATTGAAGTGGTTTGCCATTCCCTTCTCCAGTGGAGCATAGTTTGTCAGAACTCTCCACTACAACTTGTCCACTTGGGTGGCCCTTCACGGCATGGCTCATAGTTTCATTGAGTTAGACAAAGCTGTGGTCCATGTGATTAGATTGGTCAGTTTTCTGTGATTGTGGTTTTCATTCTGTCTGCTCTCTGATGGAGAAGGATAACAGGCTTATGGAAGCTTCCTGATGGGAGAGACTGACTGTAGGGGAACCAGGGTCTTGTTCTAATGGGCAGGGACATGCTCAGTAAATCTTCAATTCAATTTTCTGTTGATGGGCGGGGCTGTGTTCCCTCCCTGTTGTTTGACCTGAGGCCAAACTATGATAGGGGTAATGACTGAAATTACTTCAAAAGTCCTTGTGTGTACACTGCTGTATTCAGTGCCCGTGACCCAGTAGCAGGCCACTGTTGACCCATATCTCCACCAGAGACTCCTGGACACTCACAGGCAAGTCTGGCTCAGTCTCTTGTGGGGTCACTTCTCCTTTCTCCTAGCTCCTGGTTCATACAACGTTTTGTTTGTACCCTCCAAGAGTCTGTTTCCCCAGTCCCATGGAAGTTCTATAATCAAATCATACTGGCTTCCAAAGTCAAATTCCCTGGGGATTCTCAGTCCCTTTGCCAGATCCCTAGGTTGGGAAAAGTGTTGTGGGTCCTAGAGTTTTCTTAACAGTGTAAGAGTTTCTTTGCTATAATTGTTCTGCAATTTGTGGGTCATCTGCTTGGCGGCTTTATGGTGGGGCTAACGGCAACCTCCTCCAAGAATGCTTATATCATATTCTGTGTGACCCAGGTCTACTGCCACCAGAGCCCTTGTCCCCGCAACAGACCACTGCTGATCTGTGCCTCCACAGGAGACACTCAAACACTCAAAGGCAGGTCTGGCTCAGTCTCTGTGGGGGTCTCTGGGTCCTGGTGCTCACAAGGTTTTGTTTGAGCCCTCCAAGCATCTCTGGCGGGTATGGGGTTTGAGTCTAAATGTGATATTGCCCTTCCTACCATCTTGTTGGGGCATCTCCTTTGCCTTGGACATAGGGTATCTTTTTTTTTTTTTTTTTTCCTGTGGGATCCAAAATTCTCCTGGTGATGGTTGTTCAGCAGCGAGTTGCAACTTTGGAGAAGATTTTTACTCTGCCATCTTGTGCGAGGCTCACCTGGAGTAACAGGCAAGTTTGGCCTCATTTTGGAGTACAAAATGAAGGAGGGCAAAGGCTAACAGAGTTTTTCCAAGAGAATGCATTGGTCATAGCAAACACCACCTTCCAACAACACAAAGGATAACTCTACACATGGACATTACCAGAAAGTCAATACCAAAATCAGATTGATTATTTTCTTTGCAGCCGAAGATGGAGAGGCTCTATACAGTCAGCATAAATAAGACTGGGAGCTGACTGTGGATCAAATCATGAACTCCTTTTTGCAAAATTCAGACTTCAACTGAAGAAAGTATAGAAAACCAGCTGATATATTTCAAATCCTAAAAGATGATGCTGTGAAAGTGCTGCACTCAATATGTCAGCAAATTTGGAAAGCTTAGCAGTTGGCACAGGACTAGAAAATGTCAGTTTTCATTCCAATCCTGAAGAAAGGCAATGCCAAAGAATGCTCAAACTACCACACAATTGCACTCATCTCACACACTAGCAAAGTAATGCTCAAAATTTTCCAAACAAGGATTCAACAGTACATAGACTGAGAACTTCCAGATTCTCAAGCTGAATTTAGAAAAGGCAGAGATCAAATTGCCAACATCCTCTGGATCATAGAAAAAGCAAGAAAATTCCAGAAAAAAACATGTACTTTTGCATTATTGACTATGCCTAAGCCTTTGGCTGTGTGTATCACAACAAACTGTGGAGTATTCTTAAAGAAATGGAAATACCAGACCACCTTATCTGCCTCCTGAGAAATCTATATGCAGGTCAAGAGGCAACAGTTAGAACTGGACATGGAAAAACAGACTGGTTCCAAATTGGAAAAGGAGTACATCAAGGCTGTATAGTGTCACCTTGCTTATTTAACGTATATGCAGAATTCATCTTGTGAAATGCCAACCTGGATGAAGCACAAGCTGGAATTAAGATTTCTGGGAGAAATATCAACAACCTCTGATATGCAGATGACACCACAAAGAGCCTCTTGATAGAAGTAAAAGAGGAGGGTGAAAAAGCTAGTTTAAAACTCAACATTTAGAAAACTAAGATCATTGTGTGCTGTCCCATCAGTTCATGGCAAATAGATGGGGAAACAGTGGAAACTATGACAGACTTTATTTTCTTGGGCTCCAAAATCATTGCAGGTGGTCACTGCAGCCATGAAATTAAAAGAAGCTGCTCCTTGGAAGAAAAGCTATGACCAACCTAGACAGCATATTAAAAAGCAGAGACAACACTTTGCTGACAATGGTCCATTTAGTCAAAGCTATGGTCTTTCTAGTAGTCATGTATGGATCTGAGAGTTGGACCATAAGGAAAGCTGAGCACCAAAGAATTGATGCTTTTGAACTGTGGTGTTGAAGAAGACTTTTGAGAATCCCTTAGACTGCAAGGAGATTAAACCAGTCTCTCCTAAAGGAAATCAGTCCTGAATATTCATTGAAAAGAGTGATGCTGAAGCTGAAGCTCCAATACTTTGGCTAACTGATGCAAAGAACTGACTCACTGGAAAACACCCTTATGCTGGGAAAGATTGAAGGCAGGAGGAAAAGGGGACGGCAGAGGATGAGTTGGTTGTATGGTAACCAACTCAATGGACATGAGTTTGAGTAAGCTTTGGGAGTTAATGATGGACAGGGAAGCCTGACATGCTGCAGTCCATGGGATTGCAGAGTAGGACACGACCAAGCAACTGAACTAAACTGAACTGAATAGCCTAGTGGTTTTCCCTGCTTTCTTCAACTTTATCCTGAATTTTTCAAGAAAATGCTCATGGTCTGAGCCACAGTCAGCTAGGTCTTGTTTTTTCTGATTGTATAGAAGTTATTAATCTTTGGCTGTTAAGAGTGTAATCAATCTGATTTCAGTATTGACCATCTGGTGATGTCCATGTGTAGAGTCTTCTCTTGTGTTGCTGGAAGAGGGTGTTTGCTAAGACCAGTGCATTCTCTTGAGCAAATTCTGTTAACATTTTCCCTGTTCCATTTTGTACTCCAAGGCCAAACTTGCCTGTTATCTCTTGACTTCCTACTTTTGCATTCCAATGCCCTATGATGAAGATGACATCTTTTTTTTTTTTGGTGTTAGTTATAGAAGGTCTTATAGGTCTTCATGGAACCAGTCAACTTCAGCTTCTTTGGTATCAAAGGTTGGGGTATAGACTTGGTTGATTTGCTTCAGAAATGAACTGAGATCATTCTGTCATTTTTAAGATTGCACCCAAGTACTTCATTTCAGGCTCTTTTGTTGACTCTGAGGGCTACTCCATTCCTTCTAAGGGATTTTTGCCTATTACTACTACTACTAAGTCGCTTCAGTCATGTCCAACTCTGTGCAACCCCATAGACAGCAGCCCACCAGGCTCCCCCATCCCTGGGATTCTCCAGGCAAGATCACTGGAGTGGGTTGCCATTTCCTTCTCCAATTCTTGCCTATAGTAGTAGATATAATGGTTATCTGGGTTAAATTCACCCACTCCAGTCCATTTTAGTTCACTGATTACTAAAATGTTGATGTTCACTCTTGCCATCTCCTGCTTTCCCACATCCAATTTACCTTGATTCATGGTCCTAACATTCCAGGTTCCCATGAAATATTCTTTGTAGCATCATTTCCCATGAAATGTTCTTTGTAGCATCAGACCCCTGAGAACAAGTTAAATCTTAGACCTACAGTGTATACCAATACTGATGATTAAAATTAAATCTATAAGTTATGAAAAGATGTGTACATCTTCATGAGTTCTCTGAATGTGGGGAGTAGGCATGTGGCAGAAGTATGAGGATGAAAGAAGGTGGAGTTCTGCAGGGTTGTGGGTCACAGAAAAAGGCCCACAGTTAGGCAGACATGAAGGATAAGACTGGGTGGGTGTGAGCACTGAAAGCAAGCAACAACATAGAAAGATAATAATTTACCACATAGACAAGGAGGAAAAGGGCTTGGTGTTTCTGCCAGTGTGTATTTTGAGGGTGCAGAGCATGATGTCAAAGTGTAAATTATAAGAACCACCTGGTGGCTCAGCGGTAAAGAACCCACCTGCCAATATAGGAAACATGGGTTTGATCCCTGGGTGGGGAAGATGCCTTGGAGAAGGGAATGGCTACCCACTTCAGTATTCTTGCCTGGGAAATCCCATGGACAGAGGAGCCTGGCGGTCTATAGTCCATGGGGTGGCAGAGTCAGACATGACTTAGCGACTGAATAATGACAATAGAGTGATGTGTGTGGGTGATGGCATTCCCCCTCCCATATCAAAAGGGCAAATACATCACCTCTAGGCCATTTACCTCATACTTGTGTTTATTCCGTCACACCATAAACTGTAAGCAACTGTAGAACTTCAGAATGACCAAAAATCTCACAATATTAAAAGTCAATGACAGTGCTCCCCCACCACTAAAATAATGGTATTTGGACACCCAAACCCAACACCAGTTAGGCTACTTTCTTGTTAAGAAACTTGTGGTGGCATAGTGGCTCCCAAAGGCGAAGCAATGGCAGTTATTCAATCCTGGTGCAGGCATTAAGTTGCAGAGAAAATTGAATTTTGAGATAATCATGAACTTACATGCAGTTGTAAAAAATAAAGAGATCCCATGTACCCTTTAGCCAACTTTAATGATTATATATTGTATAACTGTACCACTATAATATCATAACTGGGATATTGCCATGGACACATAGATGCAGAGCATCTCCATAATTTCAGGAGTTCCTCACGTGGCCCATTTATGGACACATCACTTCCCTCCTACTTCCATTCCCACCTTAACCCCTGGTAACTATTTATGTGTTCTCTATTTCTATGTTGTGTTTTGCTTTCTTGATTTTCTTTACTGTTTTCTTATTTAAAATCTATTGATTTCTCCTCTAATTTGTCTCATTTCCTCTCTTCAAGAAGCTTTAGGTTTAATTTGTTCTTCTTTCTTTAATTTTCTAGGGTGGAAATTTAGGTTATTAATTTTAAATTTCTTTTCTAATATAAGCATTTATGCAATGAATTTCCCTCAAGAATCACTTTAGCTGAATCTTACAAATCTTGAATGTGTATTTAAATTTTCATTCAGTGTAATGCATCTTAAAATTTCTCTTGAGATTCCCACTTTGGGTCATGGATTATCTGAAGTATACTTTTTAAAATTTTCCATATTTAGATGTCTTCTGAATATCTTTTGATTTGAGTTTAGTTAAATCGTTGTCTGAGAACTTTCTCCTGGCTTTCTTCCTATCACTGACCAATCCCTCTCTTTTCTCCATCCAACCATTAAGTGTAGATGCTCTTCAAGATTGTGTTCCAGGAAGGTATAGAGAAAAGGGACAATTTTGGTGATGTACTACACTGCTGGTGATGATGTAAACTGGTGCTCCACTATGCAGAACAGTAGGAAGGTTCCTTAAGAAACTGAAAATAGAGCTGCCATGTCTCCATGCTGCTTCAGTTGTGTCTGACTCTTTGCAACCCTATGGACTGTAGCCTGCCAGGCTCCTCTGATCATGAGATTCTCCAGGCAAGAATACTGGATTGGGTTGCCATACACTCCTCCTGGGTATCTTCCAGACCCAGGGATCGAACCTGCATCTCCTGGGGCTCCTGCACTACAGGCAGTCTTTACTGCTGAGCCACTGGGAAAGCCCTAGAGCTACCATATGATCCAGCAATCCCACTCCTGGGCATATATCCAGAGACAAACATAGTCCAAAATGATCCATACACTTTAATGTTCATTGCAGCATTGTTTACAATATCCAAGACATGGAAGCACCCTAAATGTCCATCAACAGATGAATGGATAGAAAATATATGGTATATACATATCATGGAATATTACTCAGCAATTAAAAGGAATGAAATAATATTATCTGCAGCAACATGGATGGCCTTGGAGATTATTGTAGTAAGTGAACCAAGTCAGACAGAGAAAGACAAATATCATATGATATTGATTATATGTTGAATCTAAAACAATGGTACAAATGAAATTCTTTACAAAACAGAAGCAGTCTCATGGACTTAGAGAACAAACTTAAGATTACCAGAGGGAAGGGTGGTGGGGAAGGAAAAATTGGGAGTTTGGGATTGACATGTACACAATGCTATATATAAAATAGATAACCAATAGGGACCTGTTTTATATCACAGGGAGCTCTGTTCAACACCCTATAATAAACTAAAATGGAAAAGAACTTGAAAAAGAGAAGATACCTCTCTATATATAACTGAATCACTTTGCTGTACACCTGAAACTAACACAATTGCTAATCAACTCTCAGTTCAGTTCAGTTCAGTTCAGTTGCTCAGTCGTG
>SJYX01004395.1:0-43867 GCA_006410675.1 Oreotragus oreotragus
GCCTGGCGTGCTGCGATTCATGGGGTCGCAAAGAGTCGGACACAACTGAGCAACTGAACTGAACTGATTGAATGTCAGTATGTTCCAGGCACCATTCTAAGCCCCAGAACTGGAAGGTTGTCTCAAAAATGTGAACCAGCAGGTATTTTCCTCCTCCTCTTTCAATTCCCTTTATGTTTTTTTATTGATGAAGGATTGATTGTCATGCAGTAGTTTTCCTTTTATGTTTGCATACCTTCTTGGTCTTTACTTCTATTAGTAATAGAACTAGTAACTTTATCTCTAAAGTTGAATCATTTGCTTCTTCCAGGACATTGGGATTGTTATGGATAATAATAATCCCACGTGGTTTGTAGGATCTTAGTTCCCTGAGTAAGGCAGTAGGGGATTGAGCCCGGGCCCAGGACAGTGGAAACGTTAGGTCCTAACCACTGGACCGCCAGGGAATTCCCCACAGATAGTTTTCTCAGCGTCATGTTTGGTATCTCATTTTGGAATTTATTGAAATTGTGTTTTTTTCTTCTTGGTAATTAATTCTCTGATACTCTACTTTAGAAAAGTCATGTGAGTAAAGTCGCACAGATCCTATTATTGAATACGTAGTCTTAACAGTTTAAATTATTTTGAAATTCCTACAACATGATTTAAGTTTATTTAAAGATGTGTTGTATTTGTTGTACTTTTATATTTTGACCATTCTTTTTGTATTTGATTGCCTTTACTGAGCTAGTGAGAATCTGAAGAAAAAGACCCGAAGGAAGCTAGGGTGGAGTGCTATTTGCTAGACCCACTGTGCTCAATAGCTAAGGCCAGATAGTTTGAAACATTTTACTGAAGATTAATACATATATGAAAAAATGTACATAAATGCGCAGTTTGCTAAATTTTCACAAACGGATCACGTCCATGCAGCCAGCACCCAGAATAAGAATGACTGTCCTGACTGTGTGCGTGTGTCTGAGTGTGTGTGTTTCTCTGTCATGTCCAACTGTTTGTGACCCTGTGGACTGTGACCCACCAGGCTTCTCTGTCTATGGGATTTCATAGGCAAGAATAATGGAGTGAGTTGCCATTTCCTCCCCTAAGTGCTTCTGTGTATGGCTTCTTTTGCTCAGCACTGTTTGGAAATTTGTCTGTATTATTGTGTGTAGTTTGTTGTTAAATCTCATTACTATGTTGCATTCCATTGTGTGACTATACCACAGTTTACTTATCTCTTCTGCAATTCGATACACACAGGGGTGGTTTTCTAGAAGCTGTTTTTTAACATAAGCCAAATGCTTCCTATTTAGACCACCTCCTATGTCAATTTGGATTGCTTCTGGACTAAATAACAGAAAATCTGATATATAGTAGGTTAAACAAGTATGCAGTTTGTTTTTCTAATGAAACAAGTTCAGACATAAGTAGTTCAGGGATGGTAATACAGTTCCACTATGCCTTCTTTCTCCTTTCTCCTTAGCAGATGTCTGCACTGAAAAGATAGTCTCCTTTTGGGCAAGATTACCTTGTTTCTTTATTCCAGGCAGGAGAAAGGAATGGAGAAAAGGGAAAAAGTATGTCAAAAAGTATATACCAGGGAAAAGTATATCACTTTATATCTCCATGGCCAGCACCGCATCACGTGGCCATGAGAGAAGCTTAGAATTCCCTCCACCCACCCCCTGCTGGCAAATTTAGAAAGAAGGGGGACGTGGATATTGGATAGGTAATTAACAATGTCTGCCATACCTCTCTGCATTTGCATGCTATACTTCTGGATACAGTGAACCCAGTTTGCTCTAGGCTTTGCATAGGTCCACAGTATGGCTGCAGAGAGTAGGGCTTATACAACCAGTGGGATTTTCAGTTATAATTTTCACTTCTTGAGAAGTTGTCTGTGTTTGTGTGGCGTTAAACCACAATTGTGGGGTTGAGTGTAAATTTACAGAAGTCCCAGTGTCTTGACAGGTTGACATAAACCTCCAAGTTATAGAGCTAAGTCTGGTCAGTTTCATTCCAAATGTCTAGTAGTGTCTCCTTAAGTTTGCACATAGGTAGCATGAGCTGAAACTATATGAGCGTGTGCTTTTAGAATTGTGGTAAATGTACTGAAGTATTGTAATTTGGGTTTTTGTATCTTTTAACAATGGATATAGTTATTAGAATCATCCAGTTTAGTCCTTTGTTGAGCTTTCTTTATTAGGAAACGAAATAAATGGACATATAGTAAGAACTACAGTTACAGAAATTTTGGAAACTTTGAAGGTATTTTAAGTGATTTATTATGGACAAATTTAGTGTATATATAATTATACCCATATCTTATTTCATCTACATGACCCCACACCACTTCATAATATCATTTTGAAACTAGTCCCAGACAGTGTATTATTTCGTCCACAGATATTTCAATATATATCTCTAACAGAGATTTACTTTATTTTGTTTGGCCATGCCATGTGAGATTTTAGTTTCTGGACCCGTGATCAAACCTGTGCCCCCTGC
Source organism: Oreotragus oreotragus (assembly GCA_006410675.1). NCBI lineage: Eukaryota > Metazoa > Chordata > Mammalia > Artiodactyla > Bovidae > Oreotragus > Oreotragus oreotragus. The sequence goes on from SJYX01004395.1 coordinate 2,488, forward strand.
ATTGGGAGCTTGGATTCTTAACCGCTGGACTGCCAGGGAAAGTCATTCAATATGTGACTTTTTTTCTTTTAACATAAACAGAATACTGTTGTTGCACCCTTAAAATTGAACAGATTTGCTAATGTCATCAAATAAGAGTAAATGCAGTCTTTATTTTTGGTTTTCCCCAGAATCCCCCCCCTCTTTCAGAAGAACGAACAATCCTTGTACAACCAACTGGAAGGGTTAGTTTTAGGCTGGGAGTAGTTAAGTGTGGTGCTCTTCCCCTGTGATTGAATTGTCAACATACAGATTGTCATAGAGATTTTTAGCAAAATGTTTGCTCTTTTGACTTTGAAATGGCACAATAAAATTATTTTCTTGAATTCTGTGCATTTGTAAATGAGGATTGTTGGGTTTTGTGTCCTTTCCTGTCTTGTTCTTCTTTTCAGATCCAGCCATCTTCTATTTCTAGGCTGTTACATTTGTATCTTGGTAAGAAGAGTTGATAGTGCCTGGTGTCTGATAAATTCTTTTCTGCCATTCTAGTTACCATGATTCAATCTCTAGATGACACAGACCTGAAAATTTAGAGGTTTCCAGTTCTTGCCTTTGATCTTGTACATTCCTTTACTTTTCTTTACATTACCAGTTTCTTCTGCTCTGGGGCTATGTAACCTTCCCAGCCTAATCAGCCAGCCTCTCTGGGATTATCTTTTCTCTGATGACCTACTGTTCTGGGTCCAGTGCTGAATGCTTTCAGTGTTTTGTGACTAGTGTGCCATACCATTCTGTATTGGCAGCTTCTTTTTTTTTTTTAAACAGAGGAGAGCTGGAAAGAAGAAGGAAAGAAGGCATACGAAAGACACTGAGATTGCTAGATACAAACTTTGGCCTTTTTCTGTACAAGATCTTCTTATTTTCCAGACTAGTTTGTTGAAGGGAAAAAAACACATGAAAAGTTAGATGACTGCATCGAGCAAGCATGAGGCTATTAAACAAGTGGGTACAGATGGCATTGCTCTTGTGCTTCAGAGTTGGGAAGAGATTGCCAAAATGGAGTGACTAAGGAAAGTGGCAGTATTTTTGGAAATTTCAAATTTTAGTGTTCACATGTTATTGTGAAATTGAAGTGAATTACCTCTTCTTCCCAACTGTGAATATAAAATGCTGAAAGGATTTTGTTTGTATTGACTGCTGTGTACGGTAGAAGTATGAAACATTAGTAAGATTTTGTGGTATGATACAGATGATAGTGCTATCAACTTAATTCAGCCAACATTAAATAATTGCCTGGAGTCTGTCAGTATAGAGACTATAAAGATGAAAAATGTGGACCTCCTCCTTGTAAACTTGTAGGAAAGTCAAGACATACAAAACTGTCACAGAAAATGTTAATTTAACAAGCATATTGAGTATCTTTAAAATACTAGACACTGTACTTGACCAGAAATACAAAGAATAAGACGTGTCAATAAGGAACTCAATCTTGTGGGAAACACAGATATGCAGACATGTGGTTATAATAAAATTAAAGTAAGCAGTATGAGAACATTTAAGAGGGTGATCAGGGAAATGATTTTGTGGCAAGTGATACTTGAGGGGTCTTAAAAGGGGAATAGGGTAAGAATGGGCATACCAAGCAGAGGTGAGTAATATGTACAGGGATAGTGGAGATAAGGTAGAGAGTGCCATGTTTAAGGAGTTGTAGATAGTTCAGTTTGGCTGGAGCAAAGAATATTATTAGCAAGAGAGGTAGGAGAATAAGGCTTGATTGCTAAGCAGGGACCAGCACATGGAGGACCAGTATGTGTCAGCTAAGGAAATTTGAACTTAATCCTGAAGATTCTGGGCAGATCAGATTGCATTTTAGAGAAATGGCTCTGGTTGTAGTTGGGAAGAATTAACTGGAGGGAGCTAAACTTGGGGCATCTCTGATGCCATTTTGGTATTGCTAATGAGCAACAGTGACTGCCTGAAATAAGGCAATGGGATAGAGAATGAGAGTCACTAAGAGATATAGTTGTCAGAATGGTGAATTATCAAGTGTGAGATTTAGGAGAGGAAGATAGCCAAAGATGACTACTAAATTTCTGTTGTATGCAGTTGAGTGAGTGTTAAACATTTATTGTAATTGGGAATCCAGGAGGAGTTGTAGTCTTTTTTGGGTTTTGGTTTTCAGGAAGAGGAGCTAGAAGTAATGCACTCAGTTTTGGACACTTAAGTTGAGCTACCCATGGAGACATCCAGAGTGGAGATAAATGTTCAAGCTCTTGGATAAATTGAGTGAAACTCAGAAAAGTGGCCAGGTTTTTGAGAATGGTTAGTGTCTGAGAGAGAGTTGGACTTGTAGGTCACCCAGGAAGATGAAGAAAAAGAAGCTTAAAGACTTAGGACCCAGAGGAGCACCAGCATTGAAAGAAGTGGTCAAGATGAGGGGACATAGAATCTTAGAGGCCACAGGTAGAGAGTTTGAAGGAGTCATCAATGTCTATTGTTTAAAGATAAGACTTTAGATTGTCCTTTGGGTTTAGCAGTAAGAAATTGAACTGGTAACCTTGGTGAAAGAAGTGTCAAGTGGAATGGTGGGGTACTGTATAAACCTGATGGCAGTGAGTTGAGAGTAAAAGTGGAAATAGCAAATGCTGATGGGGAAACAGTGGAAACAGGAGCTGAGTTTATTTTTCTGGGCTCCAAAATCACTGTGGGTGGTGATTGCAGCCATGAAATTAAAAGATGCTTGCTCCTTGGAAGGAAAGTTATGACCAACCTAGACAGCACATTAAAAAGCAGAGACATTACTTTGCCAACAAAGGTCCATCTAGTCAAGGCTATGTTTTTTCCAGTGGTCATGTATGGATGTGAGAGTTAAACTATAAATAAAGCTGAGCGCCGAAGAACTGACGCTTTTGAACTGTGGTTTTGGAGAAGACTCTTGAGAGTCCCTTGGACTGCAAGGAGATCCAACCAGTCCATCCTAAAGGAGATCAGTCCTGGGTGTTAATTGGAGGGACTGATGTTNGCTCCTTGGAAGGAAAGTTATGACCAACCTAGACAGCACATTAAAAAGCAGAGACATTACTTTGCCAACAAAGGTCCATCTAGTCAAGGCTATGTTTTTTCCAGTGGTCATGTATGGATGTGAGAGTTAAACTATAAATAAAGCTGAGCGCCGAAGAACTGACGCTTTTGAACTGTGGTTTTGGAGAAGACTCTTGAGAGTCCCTTGGACTGCAAGGAGATCCAACCAGTCCATCCTAAAGGAGATCAGTCCTGGGTGTTAATTGGAGGGACTGATGTTGAAGCTGAAACTCCAGTACTTTGACCACCTGATGAGAAGGGCTGACTCCTTGGAAAAGACCCTGATGCTGGGAAAGATTGAGGGCAGGAGGAGAAGGGGATGACAGAGAATGAGATGATTGGATGGCATCACTGACTCAATGGACATGGATTTGGGTGGACTCCAGGAGTTGGTGATGGACAGGGAGGCCTGATGTGCTGCGGTTCATGGGGTCGCAAAGAGTCAGACATGACTGAGCGACTGAACTGAACTTACAAGAAATCTGAAGAAAAATATGAGGACAACTTGAGATGATAGTAAAGGGAGAATGTTTTTAAATTGAGAATAAATGCTTTTTAAAGGATATGAATACACTGCCAATAGGAGCATTCAAGGAAAATATTAATCCCAGTTGGAAAGTTGAGGGGAGATGTGGTTCCCAGAAGAGTTCTTTACATACTGGACTTCAGATGATGGATTTCTGTGAGATGATTTCAAGAGAGGTTATGGTAAAGGGAGGATGTGTATTACAGGTAAAGGAAACAAGGACAGCAAAGGGCTGAAGATGGAAGGAAGTTTATAGATGTGTTCAGGGAACAGCACAAGTCCAATTTAACCAAATTCTTGGGTTGTAAAGAAAGTGGTGAGAGAAGAATGGGAGTTAAGGTTGGTACTGGAGGAACTGAATGCCGTGTTGTGGACTTTGTTTCTAGGCCTTAAAGTACTGGGAGCTATTAATGCTTTCTGATAGGGGTAGTTATATAGTCAGAGGGGGGCTTCCCAGGTGGCGCTAATGGTAAAGAACCTGCCTGGCAATATAGGAGACACAAGAGACGCAGGTTCAATTCCTGGGTCGGGAAGATCCCCTGGAGAAGGGAATGGTAACCTACTCCAGTATTCTGGCCTGGAGAATCCCATGGACAGAGGAGCCTGGCGGACTACATACAATCCAAGGGGTCTTAAAGAGTTGGACACGACTGAGTGCATGCAAACAAAACAAACATACAGTCAGAGAAGCTGTGCTTTTGAAAGAGTTTTGAAGCAGTGTGGAGGATGGATTGGAGAAGAGGGAAGAACTCTTTTGTTCTGAGTATCCTCTGTCTAGGAAACAGTGGAGTACAGTCAGTCCCATTGTGCTGATGTATTGCTGATCCTCTTGAAGGGGGATATTTTCTTCCTTGTGGAAAATCAGATAAAGCTGAACACACCTTCTCTCAGTTAAAAGGACTCAGGGCTTCTTTCACCCCACTCCAGCACTTGCCTGGAAAATCCCATGGATGGAGGAGCCTGGTGGGCCACAGTCCGTGGGGTCGCACAGAGTTGGACACGACGGAGCGACTTCACTTTCACTTTTCACTTTCATGCATTGGAGAAGGAAATGGCAACCCACTCCAGTGTTCTTGCCTGGAGAATCCCAGGGATGGGGGAGCCTCGTGGGTTGCCGTCTATGGGGTCACACAGAGTCGGACACGACTGAAGCGACTTAGCAGCAGCAGCAGCAGCAGCAGGGCTTCTTTGCTCTTTATTGCCTTTCACTGCATGGAATAAATTGTCCTTGTCCTCTCTCAGTACTTAAAGGAAGAAGGAATTGTTTACTTTGAATATAAATTCAGAGAAATGTGGTTGTGGGACGGTTTGAAGACAGTCTTCTAGTTTTCAGGTGAAATACTGTCTCACTAAAGAAGGTTAATTTTGCTAGCTGCCATAAAATGCAGTAGTCAGCAAATGTTGAAAGTACTGCAGAATGATAAACAGGCAAGAATTCATACTAATGAAGTCAGTTCTGTTATCAAAGCATTTCCCTGGACTCTAGCCTGTATCTTAAATTTAAAAGCTACTTCTAGTTTAATATATTTTGTTAAATTTTGAATGTTAAAGAGTTTGTTAGTTTTCAGTTACTGGCTTGAAATAAACAGGTAATGGCCCTGTTACTTCTGAATTACAGAAGTATTGTATATTGTTAAGAATACACAATATTCTGATTGTATGTTATTAAGTATACAAGATTATTATTGTATATTCTTAAGTAAGCTGGTTGTATTCTTACCAAAGGGCTTCCCTGGGGCTTAGTGGTAAAGAATCCACCTGCCAGTGCAGGAGACTCGGGTTCGATCCCTGGATGAGGAAGATCTGGAGAAGGAAATGGCAACCCACCCCAGTATTCTTGTCTGGAAAATCCCACGGGAAGAGGAACCTGGAGGGCCACAGTCCATGGGTTTGCAAAGAGTCAGACATGACTTAGTGGCTAAATAGCAACGAAAGGTTCTTACCAAGAGTAGATTAACAGCTTGAAGTTACTGTGAATAATAAAGAAGTATATATTTAAATAAGTGAATAATATGGTTGCCAAACTAAGGGAAAGTGCATGGGAGAGCTACTTTTATCACACCATTGAGTGAAATTTACCAAGCTACCCTTTTACTAAAAATGGCTTACCTTTCTTAATACTTCATGGCAAAGTTGTTCCTTTTTTTTTTTTAATTTAATTTTAATTTTATTTTACTTTACAATACTGTATTGGTTTTGCCATACATTGACATGAATCTGCAAAGTTGTTTCAACTAGTTTGTTCTAACTTCATTTTCTTATGGTATAATTGTGAGAGGGTTATACTCTTTCCTTCTGTCTTCCAATTTTGTTTGCTCTTTCCTGTTAGTACTTACCCTGCTTGGGCTTTTTTCTTGTTCCAGTTTAATCCTCCTAATTTTTTTTCACCCAAGCCTAATCTTTTGAAATTGCATATACTGCTTCAGATAGTCTAAAATAATAACTGATATAAGATGATTTGTTTTGACTCAAGTACATTAAGCCAGTACTTTGCTGTTTGATTTTCCTTCCTAAAAAGACTTTGCTTGTGTTAATATGATTAATTTATGTTTCTTAGTACATTTTTGTAATTGGAGTATTTAATTTCTCCCACTAGGTTGTAAGAAAATAATCTTGGATTCAAAATGTTTGGTCAAGGATTCCTGGAGGATGAGCTTCCTCTGACTGATAGTAGTTGACTGTAAGATAATGGCTTCCAGGTTGTTCCTTTGCCCAGAAGCATTAGTATTGCCTGGTAATTAGTCAGAAGTGCATATTACAGTCCTACCCGAGACCTCCTGAATAAAAAGCTGGTTGTGAGACCCAGCCGCCTTTTTAACAAGTCCTTCCAGTGATTCTGAAGCACGGTGAAGTTTTAGAACCTTTACTGTAGGCTTATAATAAAAGAGACTTCTTTCTTGATTTTTAGTAAACTGTTGTTTGAGAGAGTAATTGACTTAGAACCTTTTTTGCTTGACTGACTGGCAGAGAAAATAAATGCTTGCTGTTATTTTTAGTTGCAAATTTCGTACCCTAAGTCAAAGTAATGGATGAGTAATTAAAATAGCACATAGAAACTTTTATATTTATATGTACTTTCAGGAAGCAAAACCTTCAACTGAGGACTTGGGGGATAAGAAGGAAGGAGAATATATTAAACTCAAAGTCATTGGACAGGTGAGTTTCATTATTTTTCTTCTTTGACTCTGGAATGTGTGAATGATTTCTGAAACAGAAAAAATGATTCAACTAAGGCAAGTTATTGAAAAGTGGGGTTTCGTTTACTGTATGTGCATCTGTTAGAGGTAGGAGAGGGTGATACTGTGTTTTCAAATTGCTCCACTAGACAACTTATCACCTTAATTTCTTCTAGTAGAACTTCTTGTTTAGCTCGCTTCAGTGGCAAATACAGTGACTACTATTAAGTGATAATGCTAGAGGCCTTACGCAAAAGGGCCTCTCAGGCCTGTTCCTGATCCCTTTCTCTCTGTTGGCACCTTATTTTTCCAGACTCTGATCTTTATCTTATTGACCCTTTTTGAGATGCTGCTGCTGCTGCTAAGTCGCTTCAGTCGTGTGCGACTCTGTGTGACCCCATAGACGGTAGCCCACCAGGCTCCCCCATCCCTGGGATTCTCCAGGCAAGAATACTGGAGTGGGTTGCCATTTCCTTCTCCGTGTGAGATGCTAATAGATAATAAAGGTTAGCTGGAAATTAGTGGAGGAATGAATCTTCATAGTTTTTTTTTTTAAGGGACAGAACTAGCACACTCTCACCATGGAAGTGTGAGAGTACCATTTTCCCACATTCTCTGAAACATGGGGTTTTATTATACCAATCTTTCAGTTTTGGGCCAGTGTGATAATATTGCTTTGAATATTCATTATAATTTTTGTGTGGATATGTTTTCAATTCTCTATATATGTAGGAGTGCAATTGTTGGGTTTAATATAGTAATAACTTTGTTTAACTTTTTGAGGAGGCTTCAAACAGCTTTTAGCAGTGGCTGCACCATTTTATACATTATTCTTACCAACAATAAGTGAAGGTTTGTTATTTTACATTTTACCCAATATTGTTCTTTTTTTTTTTTTAATATATATAGTCATCCTAGTGAGTATGAAGTGGTATCTCATTGTTTTTTGATTTATATTTCCCTGATGGTTAATGATGGATATCTTTTCCTGTTCTTATTGGCCATTTGCACATCTTTGGAGAAATGTGTCTATTCAGATCTTTTGTCCATTTTTAGATTGGATTACTTGTCTTTATTTTTGAGTTGTAATAACTTTTCACATGTATTTTGGTTATTAGATCCTTATCAGTTAGATGGTTTGCAGATGTTTTCTCCCATCTTTGGGTTGTCTTTTCACTTTTTGGGTTGTGTCCTTTGCACAGTTTTTTATTTCAGTGAACTGAATTTATCTTTTTAAAGACTTTTTGGCTGTGCTGGGTGTTCTTGGCACAGGCTGGCTCTAGTTGCGGTGAGTGGGGGCCTCTCTGTGTGGTGCCTGGGCTTCCCGTTGCAGTGGCTTCTCTCGCTGTGGAGCGTGGGCTCTGGGCACTCGGCCTCAGTAGTTCCCGGACTCTAGAGCACAGGCTCAGTAGTTATGGCACACGGGCTTGGTTGCTCCTTGGCATGTGGAATCTCGCCAGACCAGAGATCAAACCCGTGTTTCCTGCATTGGCAGGCAGATTGTTAACCCCTGGACCACCAAGGAAATCCCTATTTTTTTCTCTTTTTGCTGTGATTTTAGTGTCACATATAAGAAACTATTACCTCAATCAGGGTCACAAAAATTCACACCTATAGACTCTTTTAAAGTTTTTATGGTTTTAGCTCTTACATTAAGTTTTTGATCATTTTGAGTACTTTTTGCATGCTTTTAGTGCGGGTTTGAAGGAGAGTCTAACTTCTTTTGCATATGGCTATCTGTTTTTCCTAGAACACTAATTGAAAGTTCTGTTCTTTTCCCATTGAATTGCTTGGCATCTTTGTCAAAATCAGTTGACCGTAGATATATATGAATTTATTTCTGGACTCTCAGTTTTATTCCGTTGATTTATAGGAATACTTCAGAAATATTGAGGATTTCGTTCCAGACCACTGCAATAAAGTCAATCACATGGATCTTTTGTTTCCCAGTGCATATGAAAGTTATGTTTACACTATAGTGTAGTTTAAGTGTATAATAGCATTATGTCTGGAAAAAAAACAACGTACACACCTTAATTTAAAAGTACTTTATTGCTGAAAAGTACTAACCATCATCTAAGCCTTCCGCGAACTTTTTCTGTTGGGGTAGAATTTGAATTACTGAGAGAATTACCAAATTACCCATTACCAAACTGTGACACAGAGGCCTGAAATGAGCAAACACCATTGGAAAAATGGTGCGGTAGACTTGCTGAATGCAAGTTTGTTACAAGCTTTCAATCTGTAAACAACGCAGTACCTGCAGAACTCAATAAAGAGAGCGCAGGGACTTCCATGGTGGTCCAGTGGCTTAAGACTCTGTGCTCCCAGTGGAGGGGGCACAGATTCCCTTCTTGGTCAGGGAACTGTGGATCCCATATGCTGTAACTGAGGATCCTGTGTACCACAACAGCTCTGGCATAGCCAAGTGAAAAAAGCAGAGTGTAGTAAAGCAGGCATGCTTGCGTATGTTTCTCCTATGCCATGGATTACCTTTTTAACAATTACTAATTTGTAGGAATTCTTTATATTTACTTATTTTTTCTTGTCTGCTATATATGTTGTGGATATTTTCTTCAGAGTCTCTTAACTTACTTATAGGTGGTTTATGTTTTTATTAAGTTGGCTTTATCAGTCTTCTTTCTTTTTTTAATGGTTTCTGAGTTAAAATCTTGCTTTAAAGTAAGAATTTACTAATGTCAAGATTAGGAAAAAAGGTCTTTCCCAAAGAAGAGGAGAAGATAACTAAATTTTTTTTTTAATGTTTTAAATAATTATTAAACATTAATTAAGCTCTTTAATTCACCTGGAAATGATTTTAGCTGATGTAGTGAGGTATTGCTCTAGAAATTTTGTCTGTTTCTGAAATTATCCACAGGATGAGAATTTATTTACTATTATTTTTAAAGAAAATTTGGCTGTACCACACAGCATGCAGGATCTTAGTTCCCCAACCAGGATCAGACCCAGTCCTGGCAGTGAAAGCACCAAGTCCTAACCATTGGACTGACTCCCAGGGAATTCCTTTTTTTTTTTTTTTTTATAATTATAAACAAAACATGCAACTTCCGCTAATATGTATCTATGAATGTTTTATGTAATCATTAGAATTGGCTTTGAAATTTTTACAGTGTGCAAGTGCCAATATTTTTTTCTGATGGTTGCCTGATAGTTTACTTGACAGTCTTGGTAGAAGAAAGTTATCTGTGGTCCCATATTTCAATTTGAGTGACTCAGGTTATTCATTTTACTCATGCAAGAGAAACCAGACTCTGTATGGTGACTTTTTACGGCAGGAAGAATTGTTCAGTTTGCTGTTTCACGGTATACGTCTCTCTTATAGCTTTGACCACCTTTAATGGCACTTCAGCTATAGGGGGCACTTTTTATTCTGAGTTGCCTTTGGGAATTTGTGATAGTTTAGATTTTTATTTTGAAAATAGATATGCAATTGTGAAGGAATGCGTTTTTGACATACATACTTTTACTTATACTGCTGATTTTAATACCTAAAATAGATTATGTTTCGACGCTTACTCCTTGGAAGGAAAGTTATGACCAACCTAGACTGCATATTAAAAAGCAGAGACATTACTCTGTCAACAAAGGTCCGTGATTTTTCACGGCTGTGATTTTTCCAGTGGTCATGTATGGACGTTGAGAGTTGGATTATAAAGAAAGCTGAGCACCGAAGAATTGATGCTTTTGAACTGTAGTGTTGGAGAAGACTCTTGAGAGTCCCTTGGACTGCCAGGAGATCCAACCAGTCCATCCTAAAGGAGATCAGTCCTGGGTGTTCATTGGAGGGACTGATGTTGAAGCTAACAGTCCAATACTCCACCTGATATGAAGAGCTGACTCATTTGAAAAGACCCTGATGCTGGGAAAGATTGAGGGCAGGAGGAGAAGGGGATGACAGAGGATGAGATGGTTGGATGGCATCACCAAATCAATGGACATGGGTTTGGATAGACCCTGGCAGTTGGTGATGGACAAGGAGGCCTGGTGTGCTGCGATTCATGGGGTCGCAAAGAGTCACACACGACTGAGCAACTGAACTGAACTGAACTGAAACTTGCTTTGAAATGGGTATAAAGCAACTTTGAGGATGATTATTTTAATAAAACCTATTAGGAATGCTAAAAAGAATATTTTGGAGGGAAAATATAGGTGACAAGTTGTATGTTTTTGTATGTAGTATACGTACAATTAAGTAATTTGTTTCAGGCAAAGCAAATAACTTACACAAAGAGTGATAATCCTTTTCCTCTTATCTCCTTAGGATAGCAGTGAGATTCACTTCAAAGTGAAAATGACGACACATCTCAAGAAACTCAAAGAATCATACTGTCAAAGACAGGTCTGTATGTTGTAGTATTAAATTCAGTGCTTTATATGTGATTAATTTTTCTTTTAAGAAAGCTTGTCGAAAGAAAAGTAATCTTTTGGGAATTCTCTGGTGGTCTAGTAAGGCAATGGCACCCTACCCCAGTACTCTTGCCTGGAAAATCCAATGGACGGAGTAGCCTGGTGGGCTGCAGTCCATGGGGTCGCTAACAGTCGGACAGACTGAGCGACTTCACTTTCACTTTTCTCTTTCATGCATTGGAGAAGGAAATGGCAACCCACTCCAGTATTCTTGCCTGGAGAATCCCAGGGATGGGGGAGCCTGGTGGGCTGCCGTCTATGGGGTCACACAGAGTCGGACACGACTGAAGTGACTTAGCAGCAGTAGCAGCAAGAAGAAAAAGAGATCATTTAGGTGTTGGGATAAGGAAAACAATGGGCTTCCCAGGAGGCTCAGACATTAGAATATCTGCCTGCAAGGCAGGAGACCTAGATTCTATCCCTGCAGCCTCAGGAAAATCCCCTGGAGAAGGGACTGTCTACCCACTCCAGTGTTAGGGTAAGTGAGCCAATAAAACTTTTTTTTTTTTTTGCTGTGCTGCATGGCCTGTGGGATCCTAATTTCTGGACCAAGGATAGTACCTATACCCTTGGCAGTATAAGTTCAGTCCTTAGCACTGAATTGCCAGGGAATAACCTGATTCTGTTTTTGATGTTAATTGTTAAGCTCAGTAAAGTCTTATTAATTGGGGCTCAACTAGCTCACATTTGCAATAGTACTCACATTTGCAATAGTATTGATGGGAACTAAAACTGGAAATGAACATGTATTAACTGCACTATGCTAATAGGTACTTAGATACATTGTCATTTACTTTTCACAATAACTCCAAAGAAAATATGTAGTCTTTTACCTCATCTGTAGATAATGGAGTTGATTATTGAGGAGAAACAGTGCAAAAGTGAAAACTAAACCGATTCAGAATTGAAATTGCTGTGCTGTACCTAGTCACTCAGTTGTGTCTGACTCTTTGTGACCCCGTGGACTTTAGCCCACCAGGCTCCTCTGTCCACAGAACTCTCCAGGCAAGAATACTGGAGTGGGTTGCCATGCCTTCCTCCAGGGGATCTTCCCAACCCGGGGATCAAACCCAGGTTTCTTGCATTGCAGGTGGATTCTTTACCAGCTGAGCTTACCAGGGAAGCCCTAAGGTGCCCGGGGAGATAATATAACATCAAGTTGGAATAATTTTTTATGCTTCAGAGTTTATAGTCTTTGGAAAAAGTTTCTGTATTCAGTTCACAAAGGCTTGATAATTTTTTTCTTATATTTGCTGATATACATGCAGTGGGACACTTAATTTATCTGAAGTATGGAATTCTTACCCAACAAGAGAGATTGAATCATCTTTCCATTTTGATATTATAGACTTGGCTTCTGTAGAAACTTTTATGACTCCAATATAAGATACTTACTTTTTGAAAGATCCTATATTTAAAATAAAAGAATATTTTTTTCCTTGTCAGTTATGTTTATTAGTTAATATAACCCTGGAAATAATTTAAAAGTAGAGAATTTTCTGGTGGTTCAGTGCTTAGGACTTTGCAGTTTGACTGCTGGGGCCCAGGTTCAATCCCTGGTCAGTAACTAAGAAAAAGTTTAAAACCACTTTCAGGGTAAGTTTGCATGGTCTTGTATATATAAGTGTAGTACATATTAGGAAGATAGTTTGAGTTTTTTATGATGTTTTTGGGATAGTATTTAAACATGGTGGAAATCTTAACACATTAGTTATTGAGCAGAACTTTCTGATACTTGTGGACTAAATAAATGATTCTTGATTTATACTTGTTAGTGAAGTTACTTCTCTTTAAATGAGCCATCTGTTCTCTTTTAGCCATTTTTGTGGAATAAGTGATTAGAAAAATATATTTTAGTACCTTTTGTGATACTTACAATGCTATAAATGCCATCACAGGTTTTCTGTAGTTTATCTGGCTTGCTGCTGTGCTTTGCCAAATTTCTATGATATAGTCTGTTTATAACCAATTTTGGTTGTACAGTTGGTAGCTGGTGCTCATCCAATATCTGATTTTATTTTTACGTTAGCTTATAGATTTGAGAGGAAACTATATAGAGATAGTGGTTAAGAATACACAGGGTTGGGAACAGATTTGGCCTTCAGTTGCTGACGAGCTTGTGTGTCCTCTGTATACCTTAGATTTTCTAGCTGTAAATGAAGATAAGGTGATAATACTTTTAGGGCTGTTGTGATGAAAAATTTATGATTCTGTATATAAAATATTTGGTATCAGGAGTACCTAGCAAATAGTTTTTACTCAGTTAATGGTACCGATGATAGACTTAACTGTCTGGTTTTATGTTCTACACATTCTGTTGAAGCTTTCATGTTTGCTTTTTGTGCATCAAAGTTTATCTCTTGTAAGGTTTGTATTTGTACATTTTCTGTCTTTTTAGGGAGTTCCCATGAATTCACTCAGGTTTCTCTTTGAAGGTCAGAGAATTGCTGATAATCACACTCCAAAAGAAGTGAGTATAATTTCTTCTCTGGATTCAAGACATATTTTGAATTTTGCATTGAGTGATGTGGTTCGCTGGTACCACATCATTAAACTGCCCTTTTCTTGAATATTCTCTGAGTTAAGTGATATATTATTTGTCAGAGAGAAACATAGTCTTTTGGGTTGAATTTCCCTTTTAGTGCCTTCAAATGTGCCAGTAAAAAGAGGTGAAAAGTAGGGACTGAGTGCTTAAATTGTTATAAGGCACATACTGTGCCTTTTTAAGGATGGACAGATGGTTCTCAGATTTGGCAGATTTCGGGTTCATTTTCATGGTGATAGTGATCTTTAGAGTTTGATTTTGACTTTTGGCCCATTTTGAGAACTTAATATAGAAGCTTAATATATGTTTTTGGCTCTGTCATTTTGGGTTATGGTTTTTAATGCTTCTATGCCTTCATTTGTTTTATTGAATATATTGTTTTATTTCTCTGTTTATATATTTCACCCTCTCTACCCTTATTCTCACTCCCACCCCCAGATATCTGAAAGTAATAAAATGTGAGAAAAAGAGCGTGTGTGTATTTACAGTTATACAGATTCCCCTCCTCCAAATACAAAATAACATTTAGGGTATTTCTGATAGTGGGAACGATGTATGGTTATTATTAGCTTTTTTATTTGGAAACATTTCAAACTTATTGAATGATGAGCTGCTGCTGCTGCTGCTAAGTGATGAGACTAGTATAATATTCTCCTCTATAACCTTTTTTGTAGATTCTTCATTTATTAATGTTGTGCTGTTTTTGATTTATCATTCTCTCTGTATGTACAGATTGTCACTACTGGTGGACCATTTGATATTAATTTGCAGGTGATATGGCTCTTTACCTCTCAATATTTCAGTGTTATTTTTCTCCTAAGAGTCACAGTTAAAATATCTAATTTAGGTGATTTACCTTGATACAATACTGTAGTTGAATATACAATCAAAATAATCTGATTTTGCCATTCGTCTCAGTAAGGTCCTTTATAGCTCACCTGCCTTTTTTTTCTTAACTTAACCTGGGATCTCATTAGGATATGCATTCTAACTGGTTATCATGCCTCTTAGCTTCCTCTCCATATGAAACAGTTCCTCAGTCTTTGTCTTTCATTATACTGTTGTTGTTCAGTTGCTGAGTTGTGTCCAACTCTTTGCTTCCCCGTGCACACACCAGTCTTCCCGGTCTGTCACCGTCTCCCGGAGTTTGCTCAAACTCATATCCATTGGGTTGATGATGCCATCCAACTATGAGGTCCCCTTCTCCTCCTGCCTTCAGTCTTTCCCAGAATCAGGGTCTTTTCTGGTGAGCAGTATTCGCATCAGGTGGCCAAAGTGTCAGAGCTTCGGCTTCAACATCAGTCCTTCCAATGAAGATTCGGGGTTGATTTCCTTAGAACTGACTGATTCATCACACTGACATTTTAAAAAAGAATTCAGGCCAACTGTATTTTAGATTGTCCTTCATGTAAAGTAATTAGCCTCCAATTAAAATAAATTAATTAGAAAAAAAAGAATGTCCTTCAGTGGGGTTTGTCTGTTGTTTCCTCATGACTAGATTCAGGTTTGAACATGTGGTAGGAGCAACACTGAGTGAAGCTGTGAAATTCCAAGTGCATCATGTCAGGAGTTATATGATGTCCATGTCTTACTCCCTGGAGAAGGAAATGGCAGCCCACTCCAGTGTTCTTGACTGGAAAATCCCATGGACAGTGGATCCTGGTAGGCTACTGTCCATGGGGTCGCAAAGAGTTGGACACGACTGAGTGACTTCACTTCACTTCACTTCCATGTCTAACTATGGGTAATACTAATTTTGATCACTTAGTTAAGATGGTAACTGCCAGATATTTTATCCATTGTATCATTTTATCCACTGTAGCATTGTATCAATTTATCCAAGTTATTTTGTAATTAATAAGTAATTTGTGGGGAGATACTTTGTATGAGTGATGTTCTTTAGATATTAGCCAGTGGGAACCCCTTCAGGTTGGCACATCTGTTCTTTTTGACATCCCTTCATCTTTTTATTTGTTTATTTATTTTACTTTACAGTACTGTATTGGATTTGGCATACATTGACATGACCCTTCATCTTTTTAAAAAGTTTTAATTTTGTGATGATTTTCAAATTACAGAAAAGTGGCAAGAATAGTGCAAAACATTGTGCTCTCTTCTACCTAGATGTACCAGTTTTTAACATTTTGCTACCTGCACTTTATTATTCGCGCCCCCCCCCCCCCAGTTGTGTGTGTATGTGTATCATCTGAACCATTTGGGAGTAGGTTGCATATACCATGGCCATTTACTAAATATTTTAGTGTGCATTTCTTGAGAACAAGTATTTTCTTTTATATAACCAAAGTACTGTTGTTAAAATTCAGGACACTTAATACTGTTAGAATACTGTTTTGTCATTTGTCCCAATTTTCCCTTTTTCTCCCTCATCGTAGGATCCAGTTCAATATGAACACATGGCGACTCAGCTGGTAAAGAATCCGCCTGCAGTGTGGGAGACCTGGGTTCGATCTCTGGGTTGGGAAGATCCTCTGGAGAAGGGAATGGCAACCTACTCCAGTATTCTTGCCTGTAGAATCCCGTGGACAGGAAGGAGCCTGGTGGGCTATCGTCCATGGGGTCGCAAAGAGTCGGACATGATTGAGTGACTTTCATTTTCACTTTAATTATCTTTAACTTGGAACAGTTCTTCAGACTGTCTTTGTCTTCATGACATTTACATATCCCCCCTACCTCGCCCCAACTGGAGATCAATTTATTTCACCTAAAATACACTTACATGTGGAAAACACTAAGTTATTTGTACTGGGAAAGGTAGTTTAGACCCAGAATAGGAATCCCAGAGAGATCAGGAAAAGGTACTCAGGAATATATAGGGTAGAAAGAACAAAGGGGGGGGGGGGGTAAGAGCGCCGGGAAAAGAAGGGAGAAAAAAACTACAATGTAGCCATTGGATCAGAAAACAAACACAAAAATATAGTAAAATATAAAAATCAACAATGTATCATATTCATGAGAGAGAGCAAAGATATGGAAAATACCTGGGAAATAAAAATTTCCTGCTTGATTTCAGTAAGCGGGCATTATGATCAAGAGAGGGGAAATAGTTCCATGTTCAAAAGAAACAACAAAATTAAGAAAGAAAGATTCAGTCATCACATTTTCACCCTGGAACATCCCAGGGAAAATTAAAGCTGATAACAATCTGAACATTAGGAGAAAGCAAACTAGTAGCCTCACCCCTGCTTCTAATCACTTACACACAACATCCTCGTCTTACCTCTGTACCTCCTGGGCACTGAATGGAATGGACTCCCAACCTGCTGTGTGTCTTCAACATTCCCTCCACCCTCACCAGCATTTTGACAGGCCCATCTGAGTCTCACTGCTTAAGGACTCGACTCCCCAGCCTTCAGGGGCCATCATCAACACCAGCATGGTGTTTTATTTTGAATTGGAGGTGGTGGGTGCCTCGTCTGGCTCAGAACTTGAGTCCAGAGTAAAGATTCTCATTACCGAACTCTGTTCTCAGAGGGCAAGTAGCTCATCACCACCAGACATTATTTTTGGAGTACAAACCAGTTATTTTCCAGAAAGATTCTCAATTTGGGCTGTTCTGTTAACTCATGACTAGATTTGGATCATGTGTGTTTGTCTGGATTATTATGTAAATGGTGATGTGTCTTTCTCAGGCTGTAATATCTGGAGTATCTGAAGTCCTTTGTCACTGGGTTTAATGCTTACCGTGTGTGTGTGTGTGTTTTTCCTGTGTAGTTAAACCATTTTTCCTATTGTAATTGAGTAATATGTGGGCACATACTTTGAAACTATGTGACTATCCTTTTTCTCATCAAACTTTCCCCTGTAGGTTTAGTATCCACCTACTTTCTTGAGTACTTCCTTACTGTCTGGCACAAGATATTCCAAACTCATTTTATATTTTCCCTGTCGTAACTTGGCTAAGGCACAGGGATAGGGAGGCCTGGCATATTGCAGTTCACGGGGTTGCAGAGTCAGACTTAGTGACTGAACAACAAAAGCTTGGCATAATCTCAGCAACACAGAAGGTTATTTAATGCATTTCAGTGACACCTCCCTTACTGTCATTAAAAGATTCATCTTTTTAGAGGACTAATGGGGCAGGGGAGACAGTAGGTATTTAGGGAGTGACCTCTTTGTACTGTTGTTTATTTACTCTTATCCGCCAATGTACTTAAAGCTGATGGCTTCATATTCACCATCATTTAAGGACAGATGCTACCTTCCCAATTCAAGGGTTCCTTGTAATGTTTGGAATTCTAGTCCTTGCAGTGTTTACCAGGCTATGTGTGCAATTAAAATTAAATTTTAATAGCATCTTTAATTAATAACTATTTTAACATTCATATGTTTTATCACAGTCAAGATATCCGTGACACCAGAACCAATTAATCACTTTAAAAAATTCTAAATCCACTTATTTTTAGATTTCTTAGCATATTTTAATTTTCACATTTTGTAATTTTGCACAAAATTATCCTGTATAAAATAAAGAACTTGTCTCATTAGAGATTACTTGAGCTTTCCTTTGAACTGTTATTTTTCATTTGCTTTTGTGATTCACTGTAGTTCATTGGAAACAATGCTGATTTTTGTTTTCAGTCTGCCTGTTTCAGTGTTCTTTAACCCTGGCTGCACACCAGAATCAACAGATTTGCAGTTCTTCACAAGCCTCATTGAGGGGTCTATGGGTTTCTATGCAACACCAGCCCCCTTCTGTACACTTTTATTTTTTAAATAAAGAATACTTGTAGTTAAAAATGAAAGTATTAAAAAGCCAAACTACCAAAGTATATAAAATGGAAAATACACTCTAGATATCTCTGCATTCCCATTTCTCACAGGCAACCGTTATTAATAATGTCTTTAAGAAAACATTCCAGAATACTTCATGCATATTAAAAAAATTGCATATATTTTGCTTAATGTTCTGTAAAAGGCATTTTAAAGGTTTTTTTCCCCCCCCTTTTCTATAAGAATTGAGAATTGGCCTGAAAAATCAAGCCTATAGAATTGAAGTGTCAAAAGTAGATGTATAGTAACTCTTCATTGAGAGTGGTCACTATCAAAGAAAATAATAGAAATGAACTCTTAGACAGTATTTTTCTAGCCAAAACCCCCATATATTTCAAGTGAAGTCAGGTTTTTTGAAAGAGAAGAAAGAGATTCTATTGAGTAATTACATCTGGAAGTAAAATGATTTTTAGAAAATATGGCATCAAACTATTACTTAAACTATTCTATATATGTTTCATTAGCTTTAAAACTCCTTTAAGGTACTTTTCAGAAACACTTAAATTTTACATGGTGAATAAACTCGGAAGTGAAGTTGGCTCAGCAAAGTAACATGAATGATTTCATATCCACATAGTATCAGAAGAAAAGAATATACCTCTCTGTTCTTTGGATTAAAGGAAACAAGATTGTTAGTTTCAGAACAGGATAACTGGATTATTTTTGTATCTTTTTTGCACAGTTGCCACATAATTGCAGCCAGTTTAAAAAATAGTACTTTTTATTCTACTACTAACACTTTTCTTTCCTCTTACAGCTGGGAATGGAGGAAGAAGATGTGATTGAAGTTTATCAGGAACAAACAGGGGGTCATTCAACGGTTTAGATATTCTTTTTATTTTTTTTCTTTCCCCTTAATCCTTTTTTATTTTTAAAAATAGTTCTTTTGTAATGTGGTGTTCAAAACAGAATTGAACACTGGCACCCGTCTCTTTAAACCATCTGGCAATCTGAATTCCAGTGCCCATTATTCATTGTTTCTTTTCATTGTGCTGATTTTTGGTGATCAAACCTCAGTCCCCTTCATATCACTCTCTCCTTTTTAAAAATTACATGTGTGCATAGAGAGCCCGCCTTTTCCAGGACTGTGCATTTGCAGGCTTGTGATAAGTAAGATCAACTAATGCAAGTGTTCTTAATGACTTTCCAATTGGCCCTGAAGTTCTAGCATGTGATTGCTTCACTCCTGGACTATGACTTTCAGTGGGAGATGGAAGTTTTCTGGGAAACAGAACTGTGGAAAAATGACCTTTCCTTAACTTGAAGCTACTTTTAAAATCTGAGGCTCTGGACCAAAAGAAGAGGAATATCCAGTTGGAGTCAAAATGACAGAGAATAATGACTAACTCCAAAGATGGCTTCACTGAAGAGAAAGCATTTTAAGATGAAAGAAAAATCCTGTCAGAAGATCCCAGAAAAGATCTAATTTTCATTAGCAGTTAAAGTTATTCATGCAGAAGTGTATACAACAGAACACTGCTCTTTTTGACTTTATTTGTACTTTTTGGCCTGGGATATGGGTTTTAAATGGACAGTGTCTGTACCAGCTTCATTAAAATAAACAAAATATTTGTAAAAACTGTACCCATGTTTATTTTATTTTTAATTGTACAGAAAGAAAAAAGAAAATGCTTAAAACATAAGGTTTTTTTGCATCATACTGGCAATTATTGTTCATACATGGTACAGATTTTTTTCTGGATTATGCGGTGATGATCATGACTTTGAAGCACTGAAAGTTACTGAAGTGCCTTCAGAATTAAGAATTTAATTAAGGTCACAATACCTTCTTAAATACTCATTGTTGTTTTTTAAAAAAACGATATTCTTGTATGGTGCATTTATATGATACAGTTACCCAATATGTTGAATAAATGGGCACGCCAAAAATTCTTAATTGATATTGATAATTTCAGTTTTTCCCTTAACAATTTTCAAAATGTTCTCTGTAGTTAAGGTTGTTTATATTTTATTTCTTTATATCGTCTTTTCAACTGTAAAATACTAAATTAGTTTCTTAATTAGAGGGCTTAACACTTTCTTTTAACTCCTTAATGAATCACAGAATTCAGAATGTATATGCACATATGTAATCCAATTTCGTATTATTCCAAATAGAATGTCATCTAGCTACTTTAGAAGAGCAAATAAAACCTATCTCTAATGGAAAGTGTTATAGTTTGAATACCTTCTCAAATTTCCTGTTGAAAAATAATTGACTTGTCTTATAAATTCTTACTTTGACCATACCTGAAAAATTATTTGTATTGTACATATATAGTCTAGGTAAATTAGAACTTTTAGACCATTGTATTAAATAGTAAGTAGAAATAAGGCCCATTTCCAGAAAGTCCTCATTGAGTTGCATATTTCTGTCAGGCCTGAGAAAACTGATAGGCTATTTGAGCTATCCAGAATGCGTGTATATGTAGTTTGGTATCTTAACTTTGTTTGCATCTCTGAAGACTTGGCATTTAGGTGGTGGAGCTTAGCTATGGGAGAGACTTGATTCTAGTTTATTGGATTCTTCTAAATGCTGTGCATTCTGCTGTGGTTAACTGAAAAATGTGCTTATCTGGTTAGTAGTGCTGATAAAATAGGCCTTTAACAGCAACAGTTTAATAGAATATCAGATTTGGAAGGCACCTCGAATAACATTTTAGTGTAGCCCCTCTACCTGGTGCTTGACTGCAACTTCTGAAATTTGTGAAAGAAGAGAGAAAATAAAATCAGGAATGGTAATTTCCCCTGCAAGGATGTTTTCCTTGAGTGTTCTTTCTTCTCTTGGTTGAATTATTTGAGATGCTTGTTTCTCATCTAAGTATTATTGAATCAATTGAATAATGAATGAATGTGCGAGTAGAGTCAACAAGTTTGAGAAAGACTGTGACATATTCACTATGATAGCCAGTATTTTGGCCATTTTATTTCTATGTTACATAAAGCAAGGAGTTGAATATCAAATTTAAGCAAGTCCAGTAACACAGCAGTACAAACACAGAGCTTGACTTCTGGTTTGTGGAAGTGGCAGCTCCTGTAGAAAGCACCTTACAAGCATTAGTGTGAGATTTCCAGGGAATCATCTGCAAGTATGAAGTTTTTAAATGCAGACTGAAGTATAGAGTAGGGCCAAAGGAAATTTGTGGGAAAATTTTGCTTCATATACTGCTTAACATCTTTTTATGTGTCTTATTATGTATCTTAAAGGTTCTTCATCCCCTTTAATGATAGATCTGTAGTAGATACTTATTAAAGAGACGTTAAAGATAAATTATCTAATCAAGACTCTTGATAAGAGTCAGTGTGATTTTTAAAATGGGGAAATCATGTGAGTGGCTGGTTTTTCAAGGCACAGTTAGGAGCAAAACCTCAAGGCTGGTTAATTTTCAGGACTCAAGAATACAGTGTTGTCCAATATAACTTTCTGTGATGAAAATGTTCTGTATCTGCTGTCCAATATTGTAGCCAGTGGCCACATTCAGTTATTGATTACTTGCAATGTGACTAGTGTGACTGGAGAAGTGAATGTTTTACATTTATATAGCTACATGTGGCTACTTACTGGACAGTGGTGTGGATGGAAGTCCTAGAGTGAAGTTAGCTGTACAGTGAGGTGAGCCAGATGAAATGGAACTAATTGAGCTCAGTATGGAACTTCATTATAGAAGGAAGGTTCTCTTTTTCCATCACCATCTTTCAGCTTTTAAGTTTTCTTCTTTAAGGTCTTGGTATTTGTAGGAAGTGGAAGTAAGAGTAGACCCATGGTCTGGAAATGTTGTGTGTCCACTGTAGGCCTCTGGCTTCCTTATGGAGTTCTTGTTGGAAATGAAGATATTTCTTCAAAGCATCTTTTTGCCTAAGAAACAATTCATACCCATGATCACAGCACTGATAAACCATCCTAGAAAATTGTCTTTATAAGCTAGTTGAATAATTTTCACTAAGAATTTCAGTAATCATCATTAGACTTGGGGCTGCTGACTTGCATTTTAGTGGAAGGTCATACTGTCTTCATTCAGTAACTTTACATATGAGGTTTCAAGGATCATGATCTTCCTACTAGAAATGTTGAAGGGTGTAACAGTTCTTAAATTTGTATTCATGAAGGGACTCTCTTGTCTTAGGGATGAAGAAACAGGCCAGAGAAGTTAAAGTATACCTGGGCCAATGTCACACAAGTGAAGATGAAATCAAACCAGCTGGCATTAAGTTCTAACACTTGCTGAAATGAGGGTCTTTCACACCCTTCACATACCCCTTTAATTACTTATTCTTGGTGGAGATGAAGATGTTTCTTCAAAGCAACTTGGATTAGTGTTGCACAATAGCTCAACTTCCCCTTATATTTCTGGCCAGTTTTCTTTGAGGAAAATTGCAACTCAGCTTTGCTTTTGGTTTCAATACTTATGAACCCAGTCCTACTGTTGTGATACATGGAACACATAATTTTGAAACTGAATCAAGACTTCCCTTAATCTATTTTGTAATTCCCATAACAGCTGAGGAACATCCAGGAGAACAACTCAAGGTAAGGTGGAAACCCCTGAAATAGAGGTATTCTGGTTTCCTTTTTTTTTCTTGTCCCCCGAAGAGTATTTGTTAGCTTAGATTCAGCGTAAGTTGTAGAAAATAAATTTCAAGGGGGTAAATTGTTTACAGTTAAGATTGGAATCATGGTTTTCTTTGTCGGACTTCTTTATGCTTCAGTTGTGACGGTTCTAAACAAGGATGACTTTGTTGCTTTCACTAAGGAGGGGAAATTTATGATAATAGCCACTATGGAGGACCTGGTTTTTAAGGAGTCAATTGAAAGCACATTACTAAAGAGATTCTATTATCAGAAAGGTGTAATAATCATTATTGTAATGGCTGATTCTGAGCTATTTCTACTAAAAAAGCCTACCTCTGACCTCATCTATGAGTATTCTTTGTGCCTTGTTCACTTCGTTCCAGCCATGCTAACTTTTCTTTTATTCTTTCGCCATGCCAGCCTCATTCTTTTCTTTGAGCTTTTGCACTTGGGCTTCCCTGGTGGCTCAGAGGTTAAAGCATCTGCCTGGAATGCTGGAGTCCCGGGTTCGATCCCTGGGTTGGGAAGATCCCCTGGAGAAGGAAATGGCAACCCACTCCAGTACTCTTGCCTGGAGAGTCCCATGGAGGGAGGAGCCTGGTAGGCTACAGTCAATGGGGTCGCAAAGAGTTGGACACGACTGAGTGACTTCACTCACTCACTCACAACCTGTCTAAACTAAACCTCCCGCAATCCTATCACATCTCTTTAAAAAATTTTTGAATAACATTTATTGCCAACTTAACCTTTGTTTAGAGTCTGTCTCCCCACCCCCATCCCTAGAATGTAAATACCATGGGAGAAGAGACGTCTGTCTTTCTTAATCCTGAGTTCCCAGTGTCCAGAACAATGTTTGGCACATAACAGGTAGCCAGTAAATACATACTGAGAAAGGCAGTGGTTCAGAGTCAGGGGTGGGGGTGGAGTCTTTGGTCTGGTGTTGGT
Organism: Oreotragus oreotragus; assembly: GCA_006410675.1. Taxonomy (NCBI): domain Eukaryota; kingdom Metazoa; phylum Chordata; class Mammalia; order Artiodactyla; family Bovidae; genus Oreotragus; species Oreotragus oreotragus. The sequence goes on from SJYX01004395.1 coordinate 26,529, forward strand.
ACGGCTCCTAGTTCACTGATAGCCCTAATCAGGGTCCTTCTCTCTCGGACTTGCTTTTCTCATCTGTGAAGCAAAGGGCTGAGCTAGATGATCTCTAAACCCTGTCTAGCTTCAATGCCAGCTCTTTAAGCCATCAAAAAATTCTATCACCTTTGCAGCAGGAGAATCTCCAGACCACGCTATGGAAAGTGGGAAAACTTCACGTGTCCAAAGGCAGCTCAAAGCTAGTACTAGAAGCAGCAGCCAAGTGCTTGAACAGTCCCACTCTTGCAACGGTTGTTCAAGTGTCAAATACCTGGCTTGATCCTGGGCTTGTCTCATGGCTTCCTCCTGAGCCAGCCTTGCCGCTTCCTTTGCCTTCTGCCATCTGTCCTCTGCTTCCCGCCGAGTCTTCTCTTCTGCTTCCTGTTTCCGCCGCTGGTACTCCAGCCGTTCTTCTTCAGCCATTTCCATCAGGTGCTTTTGCTCTTCTGCTAACTGCATTTCCAGCTCCTTCAGCCTTTGCTTTTCTGCCTCTGCAGAACAGAAGAACAGATAGGCTCAGCAGGGGTCTCATTATTCAAGAAAACAACTCTGATCTGATTCTCGAGTCTGATTCCCAGGGACTCCCAATGAGATGTTCTATGGCTTACCTGGCAGCTGGTTGCCAGATCTTCTGTGGGATTACCCTGCATTCATTTACTAACTTGAGTCCTTTCTCAGGTACCTACTGTGTGCAGTGCACTGTGCAATGAACACAAAACTTTGGGGAAGAATCTTCCAGAACCTGGTATGCAGATGGGTTGGAGACAGGTGTCAGGGCAGGGTCTGGAGAACCTTGGTGCTTACTCAGCTGGTCTGATTGCTCTACAGCGGCATCATCTGCTGAAGCACTTTCCTGTTCCTCAAATATGAGGCCACAGAAAATCCATACGTCACCTGAAAGGCTGCCCAGCAGCCGTCCAGGTGTTTGTTTCCATCTTCTGGGGAAGCAGGCAAGGAGCAGAGCTGTGTCTGCAATTTAGGCAGCTTCTGAGCAGTGCTGGAAGGGCAATGCAAGGGGCTGGGTCCCACTCCAGGAGATCACTGGGACCGCAAGAGTCATTGCTGCAAACAAGTCTTTCTTATTTTGATTTTCTCTCTCAGCTCACTAGAGTCACAGCTACTAATCACTTTGAAAAAAAAAAAAATCAGCTTACCCATTTAGAGTGCTTCACACTGAGACCTAGGATAGGAATAACTCGGGAGAATCAAATGAACACCCACAGGGGGATAAAAATACTGTCCCAGATAGAGGGAGTTGCAGAGAGCGGAGCACTTCTCACCAGCCCTCTCAGCTTCCTCCTGCTGCTTCCTTCTCTGCAGCTCCTGACATTTCCTCCGGAACGCCTCCTGTTGCTGCCGAGCTCTCTCCTGGGCCGTTTGCAACTGGAGCCGCTGCCTTCTCTCCTCCTCCTCCTGCCGCTGTCGTTCTTCCTCAAGTCTCTGTTTCCTCAAGCTGAGAAAACCCATAAACAGGTAAGGGAGATGGCAGAAACACTGCAGTGTCCTTACAGGACAAGCTGTGCCTCTGGTGAAGGCTTTGCAGGCCGTAGCTCACAAACAGCATCTCGTACAGAGACTCCTTTTCCAAGGGAAGCCTGACTGAACAGCAGAAGCCAGAACACAACAGGACAAACTAGAAGCCTGAAAGTTTAGACAGCTCTGTGCTCTGGGGCCCAGCCTTCAGTTCCCAGGTCCTCATTTTCCATTCTTATCAAATGGATTTTGAAGTTCCTGCTTCACTGGGTTGTTGGGAAGATTAAATGAGCCCAGACGCTTATGGAAGGGCCTTGTGCAATGCAGACAGTGTGGCAAGAGGCATAACAAATGTTTGCTAGATCTCAAAGCCTTCCCGGGAAGATCCACAAACATCTGTCTGGAGTAACCCTTTGACACCTTATCTTTGGTCCAGACTGTCCTTGGGATAACAGGATAAAACGAGACATGCTGTTTTCCTTTAGGGCATGAGCCTCTGGAGAAGACTCTTTAGAGTCCCTTGAACAGCAAGGAGATCAAACTAGGCAATCTTAACGGAAATCAACCCTGAATATCATTGGAAAGACTGATGCCGAAGCTGAAGCTCCAATACTTTGGCCATGTGATGCAGAGTGGACTCATTGGAAAAGACCTTGATGCTGGGAAAGATTGAAGCCAGAAGGAGAAGGAAGCCTCAGAGGACGAGATGGTTGGGTGGCATCACCGGCTCAATGGACATGAGTTTGAGCAAGCTCTGGGAGGTGGTGAAGGGAAGCCTGGCAGTGCTGCAGTCCATGGGGTCGCAGAGTCGGACATGACTAAACGACTGAACGACAGCAACGATGAGCCTCAGCCAATGTACCCCCAGAGGAGGTCAGCCCCACTTGTCTTCCGCTTCCCATCACAGCCGTGGCCACGACCTCTCCACCCACCGGACTTCCTCCGCGCGGCGCTGCTGCTCCAGCTCCAGTTCCTCCTTCATCCTCTCTGCCCTCTCCAGCTGCTCCTGCTGGAGCCGCCTCTGCTCCTCCTGCTCCCTTCTCTTCCTCTCCACCTCCATCCGTCTCATCTCGGCCCGCTCTGCTCGCAGCCTGTCGCGGGAAGCCTTCTCTTTTTCCCTCTTGATGAGGAAGGCCTAAGGAGCCAGAGTGTTGTCAGTGAGCAGTGATCGCGGGTGACCTCGTCTTGGCAGCGCGCCCTCCTCCACCCGCACCACATGGCCTCTAATCAGAGATAAGGTGGTTTCCACACTCTGACCACAGTCGTACAAACTCTGCTACCACTGGCCTGGGCTCTGGGCTCTGAGTGACCTGGATCCAAGTCTCTCTCTTACTTGCTTCAGAACTCAAGGGTAACAGTTTGTCTGAACTGTCTTCCTCTTGGTTGGCTATTACCAGAATTAACTCAAACAGTGAAAGTGCCAACATAGTGCCTGCTGTGCTGTGCTTAGTCGCTTAGTTGTCAGACTCTTTGCGACCCCATGGACTGTAGCCTGCCAGGCTCCTCTGGCCATGGAATACTCCAGGCAAGAACAGTGGAGTGGATTGCCATGGCCTCCTCCAAGGGATCTTCCCAACCCAAGGATCAAACCCAGATCTCCCACATTGCGGGCGGATTCTTTACCATCTGAGCCTCCAGGGAAGCCCAAGAAAACTGGAGTGGGTAGCCTATCCCTTCTCCAGGGGATCTTCCCGACCCAGGAGATTCTTTACCAGCTGAGCTACCGTGTCTGCTGCTGCTGCCGCCAAGTCGCTTCCGTCGTGTCTGACTCCTAGCGACTCCATGGACTGCAGCCTGCCAGGCTCCTCCGTCCATGGGATGTTCCAGGCAAGAGTACTGGAGTGGGCTGCCACTGCCTTCTCCTGCTGTGTCTGCTACGTGTGTCTAATAATCACCCAAGGAGCTTTTAAAGATTACTTGAGGCCAAAGCCCCACCTGGACCAATTAAATAAGAATACTTAGGTGGGAGGCCTTGGCAGGTTTTTAAATTTAATTAATTATTTTATTTATTTATTTTTTTGGCTACTCAGCAAGGCTTGTGGGATCTTAGTTCCCCGACCTGGCTGGCAGTAGAAGCACAGAGTCCTAACCACTGGACTGCCAGGAAACTTCTCCTCCACCCCAACCACCTACTTAAAAATATATTATTTTTCTTGGTGGTTTTTAAAAAAACATATTCCAGTGATGCTAATGTGAAGCCAGGGATCAGAACCACAGGTTCTAGCTAAAGGCTCCTCTAGGAGCAGTCTTAGGTGTAGGTGTGTCAGACTCCTGTTTAACCCTATGCAAATCCACTTTTCCAGTGAAACGTCCTCTCAGTTTCTGTGAAGAGTGTCTTAGATTTCGTGTTCTTCCTGATGCCTCCTCCTCAGTCAGAAGCATGCCTCTGAGGGGAACACTGGATGGCCGCTGTCCCATGGGAGCTCTGTGTATCCAGTATGGGGGTGGGTACTTCCTTATCTTATTTAGCCTTTGCAGAGGCAGTGCAGTACTGTGTACTGACAATAAATCTAGAAATTCTGAGTCTATCGCAGGCTCAGAGAAGTTCTGCCCACAGCTTAAAATTTTCATCTGCTACAGAGAGTAGAATGCTGTAGCCTTGGCAGCTGGAAAGACTGAGAACCAGAAAGGAAAAAGCTTCCTGAAACCCTTTTTGGAAGACCAGGGGCTGTAAAATAAATACATAATAATTTAAAATAGTGCAAGAGCTCTGGAGCTCTTTTGGAGTCAAAAGATCTAAGTCTTGACTCTGCCACTTGATGATTGCCCAACTTCTGGCAGCAAACATCTAACCCTTTTAATCTTAGCTTGTAGGTGTATGAAGCGGGGTGCATCATACCTGGGTCACGAGTGTGGCCGTAGAGATTAAATGAAAATCAGCAAAATTGTTCCTATTTGCACGTGACTTCTGTGAGTTTAACCATAGTGGTTTAGCTGTGGGTCTGTTTGCAGTGTTCAAAGAACAGGCAGATAGATGTGTGTGTGTAAGTTGCCTGTGGCCCAGCTTTGTGCCGCAGTAAAGCAGATTGGGAATGGAGGAATTTCTACAGTGTTGGGGAAGCAAGCCATGCATAAACTCCTGGCTAAGTCAAGAATATGTGCCTGGCTCTGAGGCCTGAATTCACCTTGCCTTTTAACTGTGAGGCCTGTACTTCTCACAGATGAGTGCAGTGCCGCCTTTCTGCTCATGGGGGTGGGTACATGCCCTGGCAGTTCGGGAGCCTCACAGAATGCCTCATTTCAGAGGGACTTTGCCACCCTAGTGTCTTTTATCAGATCTGGCATCTTAAAGGGTCAGAAAAAAACAAAGTAGGATAAATCATTAGGCAGTTTAATATAATTCAGGGCAGTTTTCCCCACCTCTGCAGTTGTACCAGTGAGGACAGAGATCCCTTTGGCCAGGGTGAGAACATTGAAGCCTACCTTGGAAGGGTCCTCGTGGCTTCTCTCTTCTTCAGGTTCCATGTTTCCAGGGACAGTTGCAGTCTGGGTGGGTGATGACCTTCCATCTATAGAAACTTGGCTCTCAGGAGCCTCAGCTTTGGAAGAGAGCCAAGGGTCCTCTACACCAGAGCCTGAGCGGAAGAAACCTCCACCTGAGCGGTCTTTGGTTTCCTTAGAGTTAATGACATCAGGCCCCCTCAGCTCCGCAGCTGTTTCCAGATTCCCTTCCTTCCGTGTCCTTTCCCCTTTGGCTCCTGTTTTTTTTCTTTTGGGAATTAGCTGTGATTTCTTTTCAGCTTTTGATTCCTTTGACCTTCCTAGGAGAGAACAATTGGGGATAGAGGCATAGCTAATAAACATGATCTCTGTATCCTTTTCAGTGACTTTAAAACTCCCATGTGCAATGGAATCATCTTTGTGCAGATACCTGAGCCCCCGCCCTTAGAGTCTGATTTTGTAGAAATCTGCATTTTAGCTATCACTCCAAAGATTTTGAGAAGGGTAGTCCATAGACCCAGGTGGTGCTAGTGGTCAAGAACCCGCCTGCCAATGCAGGAGACATAAGAGACGTGGCTTGAATCCCTGGGTCAGGAAGATCCCTTGGAAGAGGGCATGGCAACCCAAATCCCATGGACAGTGGTGTCTGTCCAGCTACAGCCCATAGGGTCACAAAGAGTCAGACACGACTAAAGCCACTTAGCACAGCACAGCCCATAGACTGCCCTTTGAGAACCTGCCTCAACTGTCATCAGCAGTCTTGCTACTAAAAAGACTTCTGATTCACCCTGACCTATAGTGGGGACAAGACTCTCTGGAGGGAAGAAGACCTATAGGCACAGCTGGAAAATCATGCCTCGAGTCTAGCTTGAGGTTGCAACTTTGTAACCTGGCACAGTTTGAGCCTTCCATACTCTAGGGCTTCTTTCTCAATTCACCGTTGGGGGCCACAAGTATATCTTTTTCCAGTCCTGCCAATGCTACCCAAGTTACAGGCTGCTGCTGCTAAGTCACTTCAGTCGTGTCCAACTCTGTGTGACCCCATAGACGGCAGCCCACCAGGCTCCCCCATCCCTGGGATTCTCCAGGCAAGAATACTGGAGTGGGTTGCCATTTCCTTCTCCAATGCATGAAAGAGAAAAGTGAAAGTGAAGTCGCTCAGTCTGTACGACTGTTAGCGACCCCGTGGACTGCAGCCCACCAGGCTACTCCGTCCATTGGATTTTCCAGGCAAGAGTACTGGGGTGGGGTGCCATTGCCTTCCCCGAAACTCAGCAAGACTTTAAAAAGCAGACCTCAAAAATAGATCTGGATAAGCAACAGAGTCCTACTGTATAGCACAGGGGACTATATTCAGACCCTGGGTCCACCACTTTTTATTGTTCGATGTTACTCGAATCAGCCAGCCTCTCCATATGATATAATAATGGTGATTACTTTAAGGATATGTGGGGATTTCATGACATCATAAATGCAGAGCTCCTAATGAGAGAGTCAATTCCTAGGCAGGTTGATAAGAAGTCTGGGGTCCCCAAGGAGGAGAAAGGGGTCTGGGGTTCTCAAGGAGGAGACAGGGGCCTGGAATTCTCAAGGAGGAGGAAAGGACAAACTTTTTTTCTACATTCCTTAGTAAGGACTATATAACAATAATGTATCCTGCTTGAGGACATGTTTCTCCTTCCTGAAAACCTTCTGACTAATCCTGTTATCTTAAAATGTATATTANAGGAAAGGACAAACTTTTTTTCTACATTCCTTAGTAAGGACTATATAACAATAATGTATCCTGCTTGAGGACATGTTTCTCCTTCCTGAAAACCTTCTGACTAATCCTGTTATCTTAAAATGTATATTATGGGAGTGGGTCTAGTAAGATATTTATAACCATGAGATATTCGTTTGATTTATTGTAATAACTAATTTAAAAAGTATATAATTCCCTTCCTAAGACTAGCGAGTGGAGCACTCCCCATCTCCCTTCTGATGTCTATGTCAGAAGCTTTCTTTGTCCCTTTGAGTGATCAAGCCTGGTCCCTGGTCCCGAAGCTAAGTCTTCTTTGGAGATCAAGAATCCGACACAGTTCACCGTAAGCTATCACTAATACAATGCATGTTCATTTAGTAGGTGTTGGTATTATTATTGTAATTTCCTTTCTTGTTAATTACAGGCCTCCAGGCTCCCCCAGTTTCCTCTATCCCTGTCTCCCAAGATACTGACAGGAAGTAAGGCCGCAACACCATCTTAGCTGTGGTCATCAAGGAGACTCAGCACAGACAGTTTGTCCCATAGGATCCATGCTGATTCTCCGTAACACCTTCCGGCTCCCATTAGGTGTCTTCTCGCGGATGGACCCTTACCAACAGCAGCCTCTGCTTCCTCATGGAGTTTTCCTTCTTTCTCCCTCTTGGGTGCCTTGGACTTATCTGTCTTGGCCCTTTTCCTGCTCTTGGCTTTTTCAATCAACTCCATCTCCTAAAGGGGAAAAATTAAGGAAAGGGAACATTTTAAAGTAGAAAGCAAGGGGAAAAAAAAATCAAAAGGAGATTATTTTGGGAATTCCCTGGCAGTCCAGTGGTTAGGACTCAGCACTTTCAATACCTGGTCAAGGAACTAAGATCCCAACTGCCAACAAACAAAAACAGAAAACAGAAGAAAAGGGAGATTATGTTGAATGAGACAGAATGGCTTAGAATGGAATTTATATGGGTTCCAGATGAAGCAAATGAATGAGACAGAGAGTGTGGAGCTGGAGGGGAGATCCTAAGATTCATCCTTTGATATAATTTCAGGTATAACTTCATAGAAGAAAAGAGAAATAGAATGTACTTGATGATCTGCCCGCCTTTTTAAAATAATTATAAAAAGGTAGTTTTATTTAGTTGTATCTTTTTGGCTGTGCTGGGTCTTTGTTGCCGCAGAGGCTTTTCTCTAGTTGCAGAGAGCGGGCTTCCCGTGCCTGGCTTCTCTGGTTGCAGAGCTGGGCTTTAGAGTGCAGGCTTCAGTGGTTGCAGTGCTCGGGCTTAGCTGCCCTCTGACATGTGGGATCTTCCTGGACTGGGATCCAACCCATGTCCCCTGCATTGACAGGAGGATTCTTAACCACTGGATCACCAGGGAAGTCCTGCTCCCTTTTTTTGATGCTAAACCATCATCTACAGAGCTGATCAAAGTGGAGCAGCTTTCACCTTTGATAGATTGCTGTTGCCACAATTAATGATTAACTAGTTTAAATCAAAGCCAGCTTTATTCACTGTTGCATCATTTGCTAGCTTTTGGGAAACTTCAAGCAGATGACCATGGCTATGTCAGTTTTCACCTTTCTCCAAGGATTGGGACAATATAGTATTTCTTCCTAACAGGGGATGGCACAGTCAGGCCATGACTATCCCCTCAGTACCTGTAATATTGTGACAAAATAAGAAATATATGTTTAGTCTTTGAACCTAGCCTCTGAAACAGAGCTCCTAATTTTCCCTTGCACAAGCATACCTCAGAGATAGTGTGGGTTTGGTTGTAGACCACCCCAACAGTGTGAATACTGGAAATAAAGCATGTCACATGAATATTTTGTTTCCCAGAGCATATGAAAATTAAGTTTACTTCAACCGTGAACTCCCTGATGTTCAAGCTGGTTTTCGAAAAGGCAGAGGAACCAGAGATCTAATTGCCAACATCCACTGGATCATGGATAAAGCAAGACAGTTTCAGAAAAACATCTATTTCTGCTTTATTGACTATGCCAAAGCCTTTGACCATGTGGATCACAATATGAACTCCGGGAGTTGGTGATGGACAGGGAGGCCTGGCGTGCTGCGATTCATGGGGTCACAGAGTCGGACGCGACTGAACTGAACTGTGTAGTCTATTAAAGTGTGCAGTAGCATTATGTCTAAAAAAGTGTGCATACCTGAATTTGAAAATGCTATATTGCAAAAAACCTGTTAAGTATCATCTGAGCCTTCAACAAATTGTAATCTCTTTTTTTCCTTTTTTGCCGTGTCACAAGGCATGTGGGATCTTCGGTCCCCTACCAGGGACTGAACCTGGGCCGCAGCAGTAAAAGTGCTGAGTTCTAGCCACTGGACAACCAGAGAATTCCCCACAAATGATCTTAATGGCATCTAGGATGCTGAATACTTTTCAGAAGGTTCTCAATCGACTTTACCCAGATCCATCCAAGGAATCACCAAGTGTGGCAGCTATAGTCTTAAGAAGTGTATTTGTTAAAAAATAAGAATCGAAAGTCAAAATGACTCCTTGATATGTGGGCTGCACAATGTTGTGTTAGCAGGCATGAAAACAACCCTAATCTTGTCCATCTCCATTAGAGCTCTTGGCTGGCTAGTTGATTGTCAACGAGCAGTAATATTTTGAAAGGGATCTTTTTTTTTCTGAGCAGTAGGTCTCAACAGTGGGCTTAAAATACTCAGTAAAACACGTTGCTAACAGATAAGCTGTCATCCAGGCTTTGTTGTTCTACATACAGAACACAGGTGGAATAGATTTAGCATAAATCTCAAGGGCCCTAGGATTTGGGGAATGGTAAATAAGCACGGGCTTCAACTTCAAGTCACCAGCTGCGTTAGCTCCTAACATGATGTCAGCCTGTCCTCTGAAGATTTGATGCCAGGCATTGATGTCTCTCCAGCTCTGAAAGTCCAAGATGGCATCTTCTTTCAACATAAGGCTGTTCATCACATTGAAGATCTGTTGTTTAGAGTATCCACCTTCATTAATTATCTTAGCTAGAGCTTCTGGATAACTTGCTGCTTCACCTTCATGCCTTAAACCTTATGAATCAACATTTACTCACTTCAAATTCTTCTTTTTCAGCTTCTTCACCTCTCTGAAGACTTCATAGAATCGAAGAAAAGTTAAGACCTTGCTCTGGATTAGGCTTTGGCTTATGGGAATGTTGTGGTTGGTTTGATCTTCCATCCAGACCACTTAAACCTTCTCCGTATCAGCAATAAGCCTATTTTGTTTTCTTACCATTCATGCGTTCACTGGAGTAGCACTTTTAATTTCCTTCAAGAACTTTTCCTTTGCAGTCACAACTTGGCAAACCGTTTGGTGCAAGAGGCCAAGCTTTTTGGCCCCTCTTAGCTTTCCACATGGCTTCCTCATTAACTATTTCTAGCTTTTGCTATAAATTGGGAAACGTGAGTTGTTGTTGGCTGTTGTGAGACACATGAGACGTTTCCTTTTACTGGAACACTTAGAGGCGCCTGCAGGGTTATCAGCTGGCCTGATTTCAGTGTTGTCATGTCTCAGGGAATGGGGGTGGGGGAGAGGCTTGAGGAAAGGAACAGAGGGAATGGCTGGTTGGTGGAGCAGTCAGAGCACACACATTTGTTGGTTAAATTCACCATCTCATATGGGTATGGTTCATGATACCCCAAAACAATTACAATGGTAACATCAAATATCACTCACTGATCACACTTCATTATCAATATCAGTAACCTCAGATACACAGATGATACCACCCTTATGGCAGAAAGTGAAGAACTAAAGAGTTTCTTGATTGAAAGTGAAAGAGAAGAGTGAAAAATTTGGCTTAAAATTCAACATTCAGAAAACTGAGATCATGGCATCCAGTCCCATCACTTCATGGCAAATAGATGGGGAAACAGTGGAGACGGTGGCTGACTTTATTTTTTGGGGCTCCAGAATCACTGTAGATGGTGACTGCAGCCATGAAATTAACAGACACTTGCTCCTTGGAAGAAAAGCTATGACCAACCTAGACAGCATATTGAAAAGCAGAGGCACTGCTTTGCCAACAAAGGTCTGTTTAGTCAAAGCTATGGTTTTTCCAGTAGTCATATATGGATGTGAGAGTTGGACTATAAAGAAAGCTGAGTGCCAAAGGATTGATGCTTTTAAACCATGGTGTTAGAGAAGTCTCTTGAGAGTCCCTTGGACCGCAAGGAGATCCAACCAGTCCATCCTAAAGGAAATCAGTCCTGAATATTCATTGGAAGGACTGATGCTGAAGCTGAAGCTCCAATACTTTGGCCACCTGATGCGAAGAATTGACTCACTGGAAAATACCCTGATGCTGGGAAAGATTGAAGGCAGGAGGAGAAGGGGACGACAGAGGATGAAATAGTTGGATGGCATCACTGACTCAATGTACATGAGTATGAGCAAGCTCCAAGTGTTGGTGATGGACAGGGAAGCCTGGCATGCTGCATGTCGTCCATGGGGTCGCAAAGAGTTGACATGACTGAGCAACTGAACTGAACTGGTCACATATCACCAAAACAAATATAATGAAAAAGCTTGAAATGTTCTGGGAATTATCAAAATGTGACTCAGAGACTTGAAATGAACAAATGCTGTTCGAGAAAATGGTGCTGATAGACTTGCTTGAACTCTCAATATATGAACTCACATTATCTGTGAAGCCAATAACATGAAGCACAATAAAACGAGACATGCCTGTAACTTCTGGAGCATAAGCATGAAAGGATTGTCCTTTGTTATTCATTAACAAGCCCCTTTCAACAACACCTGAGATTATGTTATTACCATTATTTTGGAAAGCCCCTAAAAAGGGGCACTGGTTGCCAGGAGAACCAATCACATGATCAGAACGTTGGACCTTTCAGCCCCTGCCCCTCCCACTACCTTAGAGTAGGGGAGAAGGGTTAGAAGTTGCATTAATCACCGTTTGCCAGTGACTTAATCAATCGTGCTTGTGTAATGAAGCCCCCATAAAAGCTCTAACCCAATGTGTTCGGACTGCTCCAGGGCTGGTGAACACATCTGTGTGGTAGGAGGGCAGCACATCCCAAACTCCAAGGGGACGGGAACACCTGTGCTTGGGACCCGTCAGGGCCTTGCCCTATGTGTCTCTTCCTCGCTATTCACTTGGACAGTGAGTCCCCTACATATGAACCTTCAAGTTGTGAACTTTCAAAGATGTGGACATGCCTTTGCATGTCCAATCACATAGGTCAGTTCACATGTCTGGTGTACATTGTCACATGCATGCATCCTCTACAACTGGTTGTGCTTTTGTGTACTTTACAATTTGGTAGAGTAGTACAGTATCTCTACTTCAAGACCAGGATGTTCACCCGATGCCAGCCGTTGTATGCCAGCACTGTGCTACTCTACTTTTCAAGGGTTAGTCGCTCAGTTGTGTCTGATTCTTTGGGACACCATGAACTGTAGCCCACCTGGCTCCTCCTGTCCTTGGGATTCTCCAGGGAAGAATACTGGAGTGGGTTGTCATTCCCTTCTCCAGGGGATCTTCCTGACTCAGGGATCGAACCCACGTCTCCAGCACTGCAGGCCAATTTTAGGGAAGATTAAAAATGTTTTGTTTCTATATTTTTTGTGTATTATTTGTGTGAAAGGGCTTTCCCGGTGGCTCAGATGGTAAAGTGTCTGCCTGCAGTGCGGGAGACCCAGGTTCGATCCCTGGGTTGGGGAGTCATTCCCTTCTCCAGGGGATCTTCCTGACTCAGGGATCGAACCCACGTCTCCAGCACTGCAGGCCAATTTTAGGGAAGATTAAAAATGTTTTGTTTCTATATTTTTTGTGTATTATTTGTGTGAAAGGGCTTTCCCGGTGGCTCAGATGGTAAAGTGTCTGCCTGCAGTGCGGGAGACCCAGGTTCGATCCCTGGGTTGGGGAGATCTGGAGAAGGAAATGGCAACCCACTCCAGTACTCTTGCCTGGAAAATTCCATGGACTGAGGAGCCTGGTAGGCTACAGTCCATGGGGTCGCAAAGAGTCGGACATGACTGAGCGACTTCAGTTTATTTGTGTGAAAAGTATTACAAACCTATTACAGTATAGTACTATATAGCTGACTGTGTTAGCTGCATACCTAGGCTAACTTTGTTGGACTTAATGAACAAATTGAACTTATGAACATGCTCTTGAACTCATTCGTATGAAGGGGACTTACTGTATCCTTTAAAATATCTTTTGTAATAAATCAGTAAATGTAATAAATGTAAGTAAATGTTTCCTGAGCTGTTCTAGCAAATTACTGAACCTGAGGATGGGTTGTAGGAACCCCCTATGAAGTACAGGTGACAACCTGGGACTTGGTGGCTGAAGGGAAACAGGCATGTGGGACTGAGCCCTTCACCTGTGGGACCTGTGCTAATTCCTGGTAGTTAGCGTCAGAGTAGAATTGTAGGACCCCTAATTGGTGTCCAGAGAGCTGCAGAATTGGTTGATGTGGGAAAAGCCTTCACACATTTCATGTCAGAAGTGATATGAAAGTGTAGGAAAACTAAACTTCCTTCTAGTACCTTTGTAGAAATTAGAAAAGGGTACCCCATGCTTCAGAAAGATGCAACCCATTACTGGGATGCAGGGCATGGTGAGTGAACCACAGAGTGGATTTGAGCTCTCACTGCCCCACTTTGCAGGTGCCCTTGTCTAGTAAGCAGTCTATACAACTGGACATGGCAACCCTGATGGGCGCACCTTCCTGGTGGGGTTTTGGACCAAGCGCCTACCTACGTGTTTACACTCACGTTACTGATGTTGTTTGATGTCTGCTGGTTGAACAGCCTTGGCTCAGTCTTCCTTTCTTTTCCTCTCGGAAGGAAAGATGTGTCTATAGGATCCAGCCCTTCTGGTGAGTCAGGCCCACGTCCTGGAAGTCCTCTGTGCTGATGGTGTACATTATAATCTTTGCCCCTTTGAAAAACAGTAAAACAGGACCAAACTAAAGAAAAACTCTGGTGTACACACCACTATATGTAAAATAAACAAGAGAATTTGCTGAATAGCACAGAGAACTCTAGACGATACCTTGTTATAGCCTACAGTGGAAAAGAACCAGAGAAAAAAAGTTATGTATAATTGAATCACTTTGCTGTTCACCTGAAACTAGATCACAGCCTTCTCGTGGTGAAGGGGCTTGCATAACTCAATGAAGCTGTGAGCCATGCCATGTAGGGCCACCCAAGACAGAGGGGTCATAGTGGAGGTTCTGACAAAATGGTCCACAGGAGGAGGAAATGGCAACCCACTCCAGTATACTTGCCTAGAGAACCTCATGAACAGTTTGAAAAGTCAAAAGATATGGTACCAAGGTAAGACCTCCAGTTTGGAAGGTGTCCAGTATCCTATGGGGGATAGCAGAGGGCAATTACTAATAGCTCCGGAAAGAATGAAGCGGCCGAGCCAAAGCGGAAACAATCCTCAGTTGTGGGTGTGTCCAGCGTTGTAAAGAACAATATTGCGTAGGAACCTGGAATGCTAGGTCTGTGAATCAAGGTAAACTGGACGTGGTCAAGCAGCAGATGGTAAGATTGAACATCAACATCTTAGGACTCAGTGAACTAAAATGGATGGGAATGGGTAAATTTAATTCAGATGACCATTATATCTACTACTATGGGCAAAAATGCCTTAGAAGAAATAGCCTTCATAGACAACAAAAGAGTTCAAAATGCAGTACTTGGGTACAACCTCAAAAGTGACAGAATGAGCTCGGGTCGTTTAAAGGAAACCATTCAACATCATCGTAAATCAATTATACTTCAATTAAAAAGAAAAAGAAAAACTCTAGTGAACAAGGAAGAGGATGTGGGGTGGGAGGTGGGAGGGGGGTTCATGTTTGGGAGTTCGTGTAAAAAAATAAATAAATACAAAAAAAAAAAAAAAAACCAAGGAAGACGGAAGATGAACACTGATTGAACAACTGTGTTCTGTCAGGCACTGCACTGTGGCGGGCATTATACACACTTGATCAGCCCTCTTTTTCTCAATACATCCCTGAATAAAGGAGATTAGAAAGTTTAGCCTTCACTTTTGGGATTCTCTCAGGCTGAAGTTTCTTTTATCGGTGGCTTAGTTGAAGAAAAAGTGACCTTTAAGAAAGAGTGTCATCAGAACACGAACCTACCTATATATCCATTTTTTACACCCTCTGAGTTCTATTCTTGATCAAATTCAGCCACCAAAGGTCACTGCTGTCTGAGTATGATCCTGTGTAGAACCACTGTCATAGACCATGTGCCTGGAGGGCAGCTGACTTAGGTTCTCCAGGTAAAAATGTCACTATGACAGAGCCACATGGATTCAGTAACAGCTGCTGCAGCAGCTACTGTTGTGCCAGGCCTGGTCCTGAATATTTTATTTTTTAGCTAAATCAGTATTATATTTACCGTGCTGGGCTAGTACAGAGCCTTACTATGGAAACTTGAGAAATATTTGTCGAATGAGGTAAATGGAATTTCCTATAAATATATGAGTCTTTAAATCATTCAGTGTCACTCTATAAAAACCCATAGAAGTATCCTTTGGAATTTAGTGGTAGGAAAACCTTTATTTCCCCTGAGGAATAAGCATGCTGCAAATGAAAACCACAAAGCCTGATTGAGTTGCTCCTTTGTGGCTTTTTTTTGCTTTCACATTCAGTCTGAAAGTCTGAAGTTTTCAATTTTTCAGTTTTCTCTTTCTTTTGAAAGTCTGAGCATTAGTCACTTACTGAAGATTGTTGATGCCCTTTTTCTTTTCCTCCAGATTAAAAAAATGTTGGGGGGTTATTATCTAGGCTTTTGTGTGTGTGTGGAGAGGCTGGGGTGGGTGGGTGTTTTATTATAAGCAGTTTAAATCCATTTTGGAGAAGATGAAATACAAAAGTTAAAAAGTGGAATTCTTCAGATAGCTGCCTCACCACCCAAGTGCTGGTCCTTCTTTATTCCTAGGGAACACCCAGCCTCTTTTTGACCCAGGAGGGATTCCTTATACCACAAGGCAGGTGAGGGCAGATTCGCATATCACTGAGGCTCATGGGAGGTCACAAGAGGCTGTCGTTCCAGCTGCTACTGTCAAACAAGGCTTAGGTCAAGTGACTAAGCCTGACTGGCTGAGCTGCTGGATGATGAGCTCATAGTTAGCACATAGTCAGCACATAGGAAGTACTTAATACATGTTAGCAGTTTATTAGTATTCATGGTATTATTGATTTTACCCAGGGTTGGGTGAATGCTGAGAGGAAAAACCAAGGTTGAGTTGACAGACCTCTGCTTTCTGGGCATGGCCGCAGAGCTCAGACGTGGAGAAATGGAGAAAGCAGCTTCCACACTGTTTAGAGTTCAACTTTGCTTCTCACCCACTCAGCCAAAGAACAGGTTTAAAAGTAGGAAATACATCACAATATAATCCTTCCCCCAAATCTTTGTTTCTTAGCCAGTAATTTGATTCTGGCTGCCAGAGCCTGTGGTTGGTTAGCTGAGAATATTCATGTCGCTTAGGAAAAAACAGAAATGAAGTTCATTAAAAGCAAAAAAAAACAAAAGTTGAGAAGTCCATGTTAGGATGGCTTTGAATACTTACGCCTTTTGGACAGTATCTGCCTCAGGGGTCTGCACGTGCTCAGCCAGGGAAGCACAAAGAGGGTCAAGGGTCGTATTCCTCCACGCTGGGTCTGCAAAGACAAAGAGCATCCTGAATCACCAAAGGACAGCAGGCTGTGATCCCAGACACGAGAATATATCTACCTGGTGAGCAGTCAACAGCATGCCAATTAGAAGAACTGTACAGAAAAGATCTTCACGACCCAGATAATCATGAGGATGTGATCACTAATCTAGAGCCAGACATCTTGGAATGTGAAGTCAAGTGGGCCTTAGAAAGCATCACTAAGAACAAAGCTAGTGGAGGTGATGGAATTCCCGTTGAGCTGTTTCAAATCCTGGAAGATGATGCTGTGAAAGTGCTGCACTCAATATGCCAGCAAATTTGGAAAACTCAGCAGTGGCCACAGGACTGGAAAAGGTCAGTTTTCATTCCAATTCCAAAGAAAGGCAATGCCAAAGAATGCTCAAACTACCGCACAATTGCACTCATCTCACACGCTAGTAAAGTAATGCTCAAAATTCTCCAAGCCAGGCTTCAGCAATATGTGAACCGTGAACTCCCTGATGTTCAAGCTGGTTTTAGAACAGGCAGAGGAACCAGAGATCAAATTGCCAACATCCGCTGGATCATGGAAAAAGCAAGAGAGTTCCAGAAAAACATCTATTTCTGCTTTATTGACTATGCCAAAGCCTTTGACTGTGTGGATCACAATAAACTGTGGAAAATTCTGAAAGAGATGGGAATACCAGACCACCTAACCTGCCTCTTGAGAAATCTGTATGCAGGTCAGGAAGCAACAGTTAGAACTGGACATGGAACAACAGACTGGTTCCAAATAGGAAAAGGAGTACGTCAAGGCTGTATATTGTCTCCCTGCTTATTTAACTTATATGCAGAGTACATCATGAGAAACGCTGGACTGGAAGAAACACAAGCTGGAATCAAGATTGCCGGGAGAAATATCAATAACCTCAGATATGCTGATGACACCACCCTTATGGCAGAAAGTGAGGAGGAGCTAAAAAGCCTCTTGATGAAAGTGAAGGAGGAGAG
>SJYX01004396.1:0-13648 GCA_006410675.1 Oreotragus oreotragus
TGTGTGTGTGTGTGTGTGTGTACACACACACGCACAATGCACACATATATATTTAATTTGAATATGCTGTCATTTCTTAAAGTCCCAAATGTTTCACTTCTTCCTTCGTTTTTGACAGCTTAGATGTGCTTGATGTTTAGGGACTAACGTAGATTTTCATGACCACATGCATCAAGTCACTCTCCACTGTGAAAGAGAAGCGGTCCCTGTGAGTCATAACTAAAAAGTGAATGGACTTTAAAAAACAGCTGTGGCCAAACAAAAAAATAAAATTTAAAAGGAAACAAGGGAGAGGGGGAGGACGGGAGAAAAAGAAAAAATAGTAAAATAGTGATTATTAATTATTAAAAAGTTATCCTCAAATGTAGCCATCCTCAGTTTCTGTCAATGTCATCGGCTCCCAAGCCCAGCGCCCTTGCTGTATTATTCAGGTACACTTGCATTTAGGGACTTAAAGCATGCACTCCAAGAGGACAGAGGAGTCCTCACATGATATGGTGTGATAGAATGAAGATTAATTAAAAGTCGTCATGCATATAGACTATTCAAGAGCATTTTGATTTACAATAGTTATTAATCTTAGCATCACCTGCATGAATGTAACTTCTCAACTTGAAATTCTTGGAAAAGTTCTATGTCTTTTCAGTTTGGTTGCTTTATCCCATTAGTGGTCTCTTTCTGAGAACAACCAGTCCATTTTGAAGGAGATCAGCCCTGGGATTTCTTTGGAGGGAATGATGCTAAAGCTGAAACTCCAGTACTTTGGCCACCTCATGAGAAGAGTTGACTCATTGGAAAAGACTCTGATGCTGGGAGGGATTGGGGGCAGGAGGAGAAGGGGACGACTGAGGATGAGATGGCTGGATGGCATCATGGACTCGATGGATGTGAGTCTGAGTGAACTCTGGGAGTTGGTGATGGACAGGGAGGCCTGGCGTGCTGCGATTCATGGGGTCGCGAGGAGTCGGACACGACGGAGCGACTGAACTGAACTGAACTGAGAACATGCAGAGCACCTAAAACACTATTGATCTGAAAATGCATAACCTCAGAGAACAGGGGGCCTTCCTCACCTATGAGGATGTGAACACAATCCTTGGCCTGATGGCCACACTGTAGGTTTTCTGCCATCTGCACCTGCCACTCTTTCTTCCCTTGCTAAAGATTCATGCCCACAACCAACCCCTGTTTTTTTCATTCTATACTCAAGTCCTTGATGATATCAACCAATTTCTTGATCTTAAATGCCATGTCTACAAGATGTGCTTGTTAAGTTGCTTCAGTCATGTCCAACTCTTTGTGACCCCAAGGACTGTGGCCCCCAGGCTCCCTCGCCCATGGGCAAGAATACTAGAGTGGGTTCCCATTTCCCCCTCCAGGGGATCTTCCTGACCCAGGGATTGAATCCATGTCTCCTGTGGCTCCTGCACTGCAGGTGGATTCTTTACCATTGAGCCATAAGGATTTCCAAATTTTCATCTCCAGTCACAATCAATGCCTTGAACACGAGACTTCCATGTGTTGCTGTGCACTGCGCTCAGTCTATCTGACTCTTTGCAACCCCGTGGACTGTAGTCTGCCAGGCACATTTGTCTATGGAATTCTCCAGGCAAGAACACTGGAATGGGTTGCCATTTCCTCCTCCAGGGGCTAGACATACACATAACTGTCTATTCAACATGTCCTCACAATGCTTTTTGAACATCTAAAACTTCCCATGTTTAGAACTGAACTCTTGCTATCCATTCTCACCCTCCCTCCAAGCTCTTGACACTCATCCAGTGTTCTAAATCTCAATCTTGCCACTATCTAGCCAGCTTCTTTGGTCAAAATCTGAGAGTCATCATTTTCTCGTCTCATTTGCATACACCCTACACCCATCAGCAAAGCCAGCTGCTCTAATAATGTGACCTTCTTACCCCGTCCACCCCCCCCAACTCTAGTCCCTCACATGGTCAATGGCAACACCCTCCTGATGAGTCTTCTGCTTGCCTGGCCTCTGTTCCACAGAGCAGCCTTTCAGGACAAAGGCGATCATGTAAATTATGTGATTAAAACATTCTAGGATTTTCTGATTACGTCGGAGACCTAAGTGCTCACAGATGGCCTCCAAGGCCCAGCACGGTGTGACCTCCCCCCGGGTAAACAATTCTCCCCCTCTCCGTCTCCCCTCACCGGTGGTGGTGGTGCTGGTTTAGTCACTAAGTTCTCACGACCCCATGGACTGTAGGCCGCCAGGCTCCTCTGTCCATGGGGTTCTCCAGGCAAGAATGCTGGAGCGGTTTGCCGTCCCTCACTGGAATCCTTGGCCACTTGTCAGAGCACTGGGCAATCTCCTCTGCAGGATCCACCCATGCTGCGAGCAATTCTCTCCCATCATGAGCTTTCTTAGCTCTCGCTCTCACTTCATTCAAGCCCCTCCTTGAAATCCATTTCTTTACCAGATATAAAGTAGCACCTGCCTCCAGTTTTTCTTGAGCCCTTTGCCTAGTTTTATCACATATATAATCCCTGAAATAACATTGTACATTCATTTTTTTAGTATTTATTTGTTTCCTCCACCAGGATGTAAACTCCATTAGAGCAAAGAACTAGGTTTGCTTGTTTGCATTATAAATACCAAATATTGAGAATAGTGCCAGGTACAGCGTAGGTGTCTAATAAACATGTATTAAGTAAATGACTTGCAGTTTTCATTCATGCCTTCCACCCAGCTGGGCAAATCCAACCTGAGCCACTGAGGCTATCATATATGAGAGCTCAATTCAAAAGAATTTCTTAACTTTAAACATGGGAAGGATAGTAATAATATTTATCATTTACTATGGGCTCACTCCGAGAAGGCAATGGCACTCCACTCCAGTACTCTTGCCTGGAAAATCCCATGGACGGAGGAGCTAGGTAGGCTGTGGTCCATGGGGTCGCTAAGAGTCAGACACAACTGAGCGACTTCACTTTCACTTTTCGCTTTCCTGCATTGGAGAAGGAAATGGCAACCCACTCCCGTGTTCCTGCCTGGAGAATTCCAGGGACAGGGGAGCCTGGTGGGCTGCCGTCTATGGGGTCGCACAGAGTCGGACACGACTGAAGCAACTTAGCAGCAGCAGCAGCAGCATGGGTCACTATGTAGCAGATAATGTGCTAAGTATTTATTATTTATTTACTTTTCTTAATCCTCATCAGAAAACTATCTGGGATTACTTCCACTTTTGAGATAAGAGATCAGAAGTATGGGTTCACAGTTAATAAGTGACAAAGCAGAGATCAAATCTCAAGGCTTCCCAAGGCTGCACAGACCATGTGCTCTTAAGTTTCATACTTCACCTCGAAGTCTAAACTCAAATGTCTGCAAAGGCCAATCCGTATTGAGAATCAGGGTTACAGGTTGGAAGCCATTCAATGACCTGCTTGCTTTCTTTTGTCAACTTACTTTTGATAGAGATCTGGGTACAGATAAATAGTCTTCTGCCATTAAAAAAAAAAAAAAAAAAAAGGCAGTCAAGGGACTTCCCTGGTGGTCCAGTGGTTGATTCCCCTGCAGGAGGCATGAGTTCGATCCCTGGCTGGGGACTAAGACCCCACATGATCTTAGTGATACAGCCAAAAAACTAAACAAACAAAAAAACCTCAGTCATGAATTCCTGATAATGCTTCAAAGTAGAAGTGCATCAGAGAGCAGGGGGACAGCTCCCATTGGTGCACCTGCGTGCATCCTAAAGTGAGAAGCCACTCTCGACCCCAGCCCACTGTTACCATGACGGAGTATGAATCCAGAGTCATCAGATCTTCTAGTTCATCTAAAAAAAACTAGAAATTCCAAGTTTTAAATGAAATTTCCCAAAGTTTTAAATGTTAGGTAAATGCTGTCATCCCCCTTCTTCTCCTGCCTTCAGTCTTTTCCAGCATCAGGGCTCAGCAGAGGATGAGGTGGTTGGATGGCATCACCAACTCAATGGACATGAGTTTGAGCAAGCTCCAAGAGGCAGTGAGGACAGGGGAGCCTGGCGTGCTGCAGTCCACAGGGTCGCAAGGAGTCAGACAAAACTTAGCAGCTGGACAGCAAGCATTGTCAAGCGCTAGGAACCACAAAAAGTGTCTCTTTAAGAGATGCTCAGACCACAGCCAGCCTTGTTGTAAATCCTGACCAAAGTTCTATGCCAGGTGTCATAGTTGAGGGGTGAAAGGTGGGTCAGGGAAGAAGAGAGGGGATGAAGGAAGATACAGCTCAGAGATACATCCTAAAAGGAAGGAAAACCTCACACGAGGCAATGCCATTGCCATATGAGATAATTAACCCCATAAGTGTTCAGAAAAAGGGGAATTACTCCCATCTGGGGCAGTCACAGAAGGAATCACAAGAAAAGTGGAATTTGAGCAGGCTCTGAGAGCTGCTTTGTGTAAAGAGATACTTCCTACAGCAAAGTGGAAAGGTACTTGCATCAGTGTTGTGAAGTACAGATAAATAATGAATTCCATGTAATGCTCTGGAAAGCATGAGGCATGCTACACATTTAAATAAATTTTTTTTCACTACTATTAGAACTGACATCATATGAAACAATTTATATAAAACCAAATTCTTGCCCAGAATGTTTCTGTGATCATCTTATAATGGTAACGTGTATTTTCAGGTTCTTAATTTTAACTGTATTTTAAGACTGGGGCATTAAGCCACACCAGCTCTCTTTTTAAATAAAATTGTCATGTGTTTATATTTTATACCTGGGGTGAAAGAGACTACGTTTGCCTTATTCCTTCCTTCCTTGATTTATTTACAGGTTTCTTTGCATTTTAAAATAATATCAGTTGATTCTCATTTTGTTGGTGACATGGAGGCAGCTTTGAAAATTCAATGTGTGCATATTTTTGAAAGTCACTTTCAGGGATCAAGAACTGACCCGAAATGTTCAGAAATGATAGTTTTGCCCTGGTTTTCAGCAACTTTCCTATCCTCAGTCTGATTGCTGAAGGTTTGGGGGTTTGTGGCTTTTAAAGTGATATGAGAACACATATTTCTGCCTGTGAACAGATCTATTTACACCCCTAGCCAAACTACACTATGCTCATGCAATTATAAATTAAATAATAATTTAATTTTAAAATATTTAAACTTAATATTTACATTCCATATTGGGCAATATATTTTGAAGACAGCCATTTTCTGATGGATGTTTTTAATTTTAAGGCCTCTGATATAGGAATAATAAAAATGACATTTTAGACTATTCTGAATTTAGGAGCATAAATAGGAAATCTCAGAACCTCATTTTCAAGAGTAGATGCTAACAGGCTAAACAAAATTAAACCTGTCGTTATGCAAAAATGTTTTGCACCCTCCGCAGGATGTTTTAATATGCATTTTATGGGGTTTGCGGAGAGTTTAATTTTCAGGGTAGAATAAAAGAGTGTTACACAGTATAGGTGATAAATTAGGTTATCACAGTTACATGTATGACCCTTAAAAGGTGAGCAAAGTAAGTACACCCGAAAGACAGAGCAATTAACCTTAAAATGGGTCACAGAGTTGATGCGTGGGGAAAGGTTCAAGCAAGGTGTAGAGGTTTGTATTGATACTCCCACTGTTTAGTTAGTACTACTATTAGAATATCTGAACACAGTGCATACGGGCTTGCTCAATAGAGTGTGTGGAAAAATTTTATCTCAGTACTTTTTCAACTCTGTTTCTGCCTTTCCTTTCTGAATTTGTTTGCTACTATCTTACTACTAATACCTAGAAGACTTGATTTCAACTGCCTCCACAAGCTTTCAACTGGTTGTTTCCTATACACACCTTATTAATTCCCACTTAAGGATCTTTGCTCCTATTATTGAGATTATGAATAATGGAGTGAGTCAGATATGAGTTTAAATTCCATTTCTGCTATATATAAATTGTATCTTTGTGGAAATGATTTAATCTCTGAGTTTCAGTATCTTTATTTGTAATATCATATATATATACACCATATATATATATATATACACCTGTCTCTTATACACATCTAGATGTGTATAAGAGACAGTAAGAGATCAGAAGTATGGGTTCACAGTTAATAAGTGACAAAGCAGAGATCAAATCTCAAGGCTTCCCAAGGCTGCACAGACCATGTGCTCTTAAGTTTCATACTTCACCTCGAAGTCTAAACTCAAATGTCTGCAAAGGCCAATCCGTATTGAGAATCAGGGTTACAGGTTGGAAGCCATTCAATGACCTGCTTGCTTTCTTTTGTCAACTTACTTTTGATAGAGATCTGGGTACAGATAAATAGTCTTCTGCCATTAAAAAAAAAAAAAAAAAAAAGGCAGTCAAGGGACTTCCCTGGTGGTCCAGTGGTTGATTCCCCTGCAGGAGGCATGAGTTCGATCCCTGGCTGGGGACTAAGACCCCACATGATCTTAGTGATACAGCCAAAAAACTAAACAAACAAAAAAACCTCAGTCATGAATTCCTGATAATGCTTCAAAGTAGAAGTGCATCAGAGAGCAGGGGGACAGCTCCCATTGGTGCACCTGCGTGCATCCTAAAGTGAGAAGCCACTCTCGACCCCAGCCCACTGTTACCATGACGGAGTATGAATCCAGAGTCATCAGATCTTCTAGTTCATCTAAAAAAAACTAGAAATTCCAAGTTTTAAATGAAATTTCCCAAAGTTTTAAATGTTAGGTAAATGCTGTCATCCCCCTTCTTCTCCTGCCTTCAGTCTTTTCCAGCATCAGGGCTCAGCAGAGGATGAGGTGGTTGGATGGCATCACCAACTCAATGGACATGAGTTTGAGCAAGCTCCAAGAGGCAGTGAGGACAGGGGAGCCTGGCGTGCTGCAGTCCACAGGGTCGCAAGGAGTCAGACAAAACTTAGCAGCTGGACAGCAAGCATTGTCAAGCGCTAGGAACCACAAAAAGTGTCTCTTTAAGAGATGCTCAGACCACAGCCAGCCTTGTTGTAAATCCTGACCAAAGTTCTATGCCAGGTGTCATAGTTGAGGGGTGAAAGGTGGGTCAGGGAAGAAGAGAGGGGATGAAGGAAGATACAGCTCAGAGATACATCCTAAAAGGAAGGAAAACCTCACACGAGGCAATGCCATTGCCATATGAGATAATTAACCCCATAAGTGTTCAGAAAAAGGGGAATTACTCCCATCTGGGGCAGTCACAGAAGGAATCACAAGAAAAGTGGAATTTGAGCAGGCTCTGAGAGCTGCTTTGTGTAAAGAGATACTTCCTACAGCAAAGTGGAAAGGTACTTGCATCAGTGTTGTGAAGTACAGATAAATAATGAATTCCATGTAATGCTCTGGAAAGCATGAGGCATGCTACACATTTAAATAAATTTTTTTTCACTACTATTAGAACTGACATCATATGAAACAATTTATATAAAACCAAATTCTTGCCCAGAATGTTTCTGTGATCATCTTATAATGGTAACGTGTATTTTCAGGTTCTTAATTTTAACTGTATTTTAAGACTGGGGCATTAAGCCACACCAGCTCTCTTTTTAAATAAAATTGTCATGTGTTTATATTTTATACCTGGGGTGAAAGAGACTACGTTTGCCTTATTCCTTCCTTCCTTGATTTATTTACAGGTTTCTTTGCATTTTAAAATAATATCAGTTGATTCTCATTTTGTTGGTGACATGGAGGCAGCTTTGAAAATTCAATGTGTGCATATTTTTGAAAGTCACTTTCAGGGATCAAGAACTGACCCGAAATGTTCAGAAATGATAGTTTTGCCCTGGTTTTCAGCAACTTTCCTATCCTCAGTCTGATTGCTGAAGGTTTGGGGGTTTGTGGCTTTTAAAGTGATATGAGAACACATATTTCTGCCTGTGAACAGATCTATTTACACCCCTAGCCAAACTACACTATGCTCATGCAATTATAAATTAAATAATAATTTAATTTTAAAATATTTAAACTTAATATTTACATTCCATATTGGGCAATATATTTTGAAGACAGCCATTTTCTGATGGATGTTTTTAATTTTAAGGCCTCTGATATAGGAATAATAAAAATGACATTTTAGACTATTCTGAATTTAGGAGCATAAATAGGAAATCTCAGAACCTCATTTTCAAGAGTAGATGCTAACAGGCTAAACAAAATTAAACCTGTCGTTATGCAAAAATGTTTTGCACCCTCCGCAGGATGTTTTAATATGCATTTTATGGGGTTTGCGGAGAGTTTAATTTTCAGGGTAGAATAAAAGAGTGTTACACAGTATAGGTGATAAATTAGGTTATCACAGTTACATGTATGACCCTTAAAAGGTGAGCAAAGTAAGTACACCCGAAAGACAGAGCAATTAACCTTAAAATGGGTCACAGAGTTGATGCGTGGGGAAAGGTTCAAGCAAGGTGTAGAGGTTTGTATTGATACTCCCACTGTTTAGTTAGTACTACTATTAGAATATCTGAACACAGTGCATACGGGCTTGCTCAATAGAGTGTGTGGAAAAATTTTATCTCAGTACTTTTTCAACTCTGTTTCTGCCTTTCCTTTCTGAATTTGTTTGCTACTATCTTACTACTAATACCTAGAAGACTTGATTTCAACTGCCTCCACAAGCTTTCAACTGGTTGTTTCCTATACACACCTTATTAATTCCCACTTAAGGATCTTTGCTCCTATTATTGAGATTATGAATAATGGAGTGAGTCAGATATGAGTTTAAATTCCATTTCTGCTATATATAAATTGTATCTTTGTGGAAATGATTTAATCTCTGAGTTTCAGTATCTTTATTTGTAATATCATATATATATACACCATATATATATATATATACACCTGTCTCTTATACACATCTAGATGTGTATAAGAGACAGTAAGAGATCAGAAGTATGGGTTCACAGTTAATAAGTGACAAAGCAGAGATCAAATCTCAAGGCTTCCCAAGGCTGCACAGACCATGTGCTCTTAAGTTTCATACTTCACCTCGAAGTCTAAACTCAAATGTCTGCAAAGGCCAATCCGTATTGAGAATCAGGGTTACAGGTTGGAAGCCATTCAATGACCTGCTTGCTTTCTTTTGTCAACTTACTTTTGATAGAGATCTGGGTACAGATAAATAGTCTTCTGCCATTAAAAAAAAAAAAAAAAAAAAGGCAGTCAAGGGACTTCCCTGGTGGTCCAGTGGTTGATTCCCCTGCAGGAGGCATGAGTTCGATCCCTGGCTGGGGACTAAGACCCCACATGATCTTAGTGATACAGCCAAAAAACTAAACAAACAAAAAAACCTCAGTCATGAATTCCTGATAATGCTTCAAAGTAGAAGTGCATCAGAGAGCAGGGGGACAGCTCCCATTGGTGCACCTGCGTGCATCCTAAAGTGAGAAGCCACTCTCGACCCCAGCCCACTGTTACCATGACGGAGTATGAATCCAGAGTCATCAGATCTTCTAGTTCATCTAAAAAAAACTAGAAATTCCAAGTTTTAAATGAAATTTCCCAAAGTTTTAAATGTTAGGTAAATGCTGTCATCCCCCTTCTTCTCCTGCCTTCAGTCTTTTCCAGCATCAGGGCTCAGCAGAGGATGAGGTGGTTGGATGGCATCACCAACTCAATGGACATGAGTTTGAGCAAGCTCCAAGAGGCAGTGAGGACAGGGGAGCCTGGCGTGCTGCAGTCCACAGGGTCGCAAGGAGTCAGACAAAACTTAGCAGCTGGACAGCAAGCATTGTCAAGCGCTAGGAACCACAAAAAGTGTCTCTTTAAGAGATGCTCAGACCACAGCCAGCCTTGTTGTAAATCCTGACCAAAGTTCTATGCCAGGTGTCATAGTTGAGGGGTGAAAGGTGGGTCAGGGAAGAAGAGAGGGGATGAAGGAAGATACAGCTCAGAGATACATCCTAAAAGGAAGGAAAACCTCACACGAGGCAATGCCATTGCCATATGAGATAATTAACCCCATAAGTGTTCAGAAAAAGGGGAATTACTCCCATCTGGGGCAGTCACAGAAGGAATCACAAGAAAAGTGGAATTTGAGCAGGCTCTGAGAGCTGCTTTGTGTAAAGAGATACTTCCTACAGCAAAGTGGAAAGGTACTTGCATCAGTGTTGTGAAGTACAGATAAATAATGAATTCCATGTAATGCTCTGGAAAGCATGAGGCATGCTACACATTTAAATAAATTTTTTTTCACTACTATTAGAACTGACATCATATGAAACAATTTATATAAAACCAAATTCTTGCCCAGAATGTTTCTGTGATCATCTTATAATGGTAACGTGTATTTTCAGGTTCTTAATTTTAACTGTATTTTAAGACTGGGGCATTAAGCCACACCAGCTCTCTTTTTAAATAAAATTGTCATGTGTTTATATTTTATACCTGGGGTGAAAGAGACTACGTTTGCCTTATTCCTTCCTTCCTTGATTTATTTACAGGTTTCTTTGCATTTTAAAATAATATCAGTTGATTCTCATTTTGTTGGTGACATGGAGGCAGCTTTGAAAATTCAATGTGTGCATATTTTTGAAAGTCACTTTCAGGGATCAAGAACTGACCCGAAATGTTCAGAAATGATAGTTTTGCCCTGGTTTTCAGCAACTTTCCTATCCTCAGTCTGATTGCTGAAGGTTTGGGGGTTTGTGGCTTTTAAAGTGATATGAGAACACATATTTCTGCCTGTGAACAGATCTATTTACACCCCTAGCCAAACTACACTATGCTCATGCAATTATAAATTAAATAATAATTTAATTTTAAAATATTTAAACTTAATATTTACATTCCATATTGGGCAATATATTTTGAAGACAGCCATTTTCTGATGGATGTTTTTAATTTTAAGGCCTCTGATATAGGAATAATAAAAATGACATTTTAGACTATTCTGAATTTAGGAGCATAAATAGGAAATCTCAGAACCTCATTTTCAAGAGTAGATGCTAACAGGCTAAACAAAATTAAACCTGTCGTTATGCAAAAATGTTTTGCACCCTCCGCAGGATGTTTTAATATGCATTTTATGGGGTTTGCGGAGAGTTTAATTTTCAGGGTAGAATAAAAGAGTGTTACACAGTATAGGTGATAAATTAGGTTATCACAGTTACATGTATGACCCTTAAAAGGTGAGCAAAGTAAGTACACCCGAAAGACAGAGCAATTAACCTTAAAATGGGTCACAGAGTTGATGCGTGGGGAAAGGTTCAAGCAAGGTGTAGAGGTTTGTATTGATACTCCCACTGTTTAGTTAGTACTACTATTAGAATATCTGAACACAGTGCATACGGGCTTGCTCAATAGAGTGTGTGGAAAAATTTTATCTCAGTACTTTTTCAACTCTGTTTCTGCCTTTCCTTTCTGAATTTGTTTGCTACTATCTTACTACTAATACCTAGAAGACTTGATTTCAACTGCCTCCACAAGCTTTCAACTGGTTGTTTCCTATACACACCTTATTAATTCCCACTTAAGGATCTTTGCTCCTATTATTGAGATTATGAATAATGGAGTGAGTCAGATATGAGTTTAAATTCCATTTCTGCTATATATAAATTGTATCTTTGTGGAAATGATTTAATCTCTGAGTTTCAGTATCTTTATTTGTAATATCATATATATATACACCATATATATATATATATACACCTGTCTCTTATACACATCTAGATGTGTATAAGAGACAGTAAGAGATCAGAAGTATGGGTTCACAGTTAATAAGTGACAAAGCAGAGATCAAATCTCAAGGCTTCCCAAGGCTGCACAGACCATGTGCTCTTAAGTTTCATACTTCACCTCGAAGTCTAAACTCAAATGTCTGCAAAGGCCAATCCGTATTGAGAATCAGGGTTACAGGTTGGAAGCCATTCAATGACCTGCTTGCTTTCTTTTGTCAACTTACTTTTGATAGAGATCTGGGTACAGATAAATAGTCTTCTGCCATTAAAAAAAAAAAAAAAAAAAAGGCAGTCAAGGGACTTCCCTGGTGGTCCAGTGGTTGATTCCCCTGCAGGAGGCATGAGTTCGATCCCTGGCTGGGGACTAAGACCCCACATGATCTTAGTGATACAGCCAAAAAACTAAACAAACAAAAAAACCTCAGTCATGAATTCCTGATAATGCTTCAAAGTAGAAGTGCATCAGAGAGCAGGGGGACAGCTCCCATTGGTGCACCTGCGTGCATCCTAAAGTGAGAAGCCACTCTCGACCCCAGCCCACTGTTACCATGACGGAGTATGAATCCAGAGTCATCAGATCTTCTAGTTCATCTAAAAAAAACTAGAAATTCCAAGTTTTAAATGAAATTTCCCAAAGTTTTAAATGTTAGGTAAATGCTGTCATCCCCCTTCTTCTCCTGCCTTCAGTCTTTTCCAGCATCAGGGCTCAGCAGAGGATGAGGTGGTTGGATGGCATCACCAACTCAATGGACATGAGTTTGAGCAAGCTCCAAGAGGCAGTGAGGACAGGGGAGCCTGGCGTGCTGCAGTCCACAGGGTCGCAAGGAGTCAGACAAAACTTAGCAGCTGGACAGCAAGCATTGTCAAGCGCTAGGAACCACAAAAAGTGTCTCTTTAAGAGATGCTCAGACCACAGCCAGCCTTGTTGTAAATCCTGACCAAAGTTCTATGCCAGGTGTCATAGTTGAGGGGTGAAAGGTGGGTCAGGGAAGAAGAGAGGGGATGAAGGAAGATACAGCTCAGAGATACATCCTAAAAGGAAGGAAAACCTCACACGAGGCAATGCCATTGCCATATGAGATAATTAACCCCATAAGTGTTCAGAAAAAGGGGAATTACTCCCATCTGGGGCAGTCACAGAAGGAATCACAAGAAAAGTGGAATTTGAGCAGGCTCTGAGAGCTGCTTTGTGTAAAGAGATACTTCCTACAGCAAAGTGGAAAGGTACTTGCATCAGTGTTGTGAAGTACAGATAAATAATGAATTCCATGTAATGCTCTGGAAAGCATGAGGCATGCTACACATTTAAATAAATTTTTTTTCACTACTATTAGAACTGACATCATATGAAACAATTTATATAAAACCAAATTCTTGCCCAGAATGTTTCTGTGATCATCTTATAATGGTAACGTGTATTTTCAGGTTCTTAATTTTAACTGTATTTTAAGACTGGGGCATTAAGCCACACCAGCTCTCTTTTTAAATAAAATTGTCATGTGTTTATATTTTATACCTGGGGTGAAAGAGACTACGTTTGCCTTATTCCTTCCTTCCTTGATTTATTTACAGGTTTCTTTGCATTTTAAAATAATATCAGTTGATTCTCATTTTGTTGGTGACATGGAGGCAGCTTTGAAAATTCAATGTGTGCATATTTTTGAAAGTCACTTTCAGGGATCAAGAACTGACCCGAAATGTTCAGAAATGATAGTTTTGCCCTGGTTTTCAGCAACTTTCCTATCCTCAGTCTGATTGCTGAAGGTTTGGGGGTTTGTGGCTTTTAAAGTGATATGAGAACACATATTTCTGCCTGTGAACAGATCTATTTACACCCCTAGCCAAACTACACTATGCTCATGCAATTATAAATTAAATAATAATTTAATTTTAAAATATTTAAACTTAATATTTACATTCCATATTGGGCAATATATTTTGAAGACAGCCATTTTCTGATGGATGTTTTTAATTTTAAGGCCTCTGATATAGGAATAATAAAAATGACATTTTAGACT
>SJYX01004397.1:3768-192838 GCA_006410675.1 Oreotragus oreotragus
GGGGGGGGGGGGAAGGGAGAGTGAGGAGGAGGTGGGGAGGGGAGGAGGAGGGGGAGGGAGAGATCCAGGAAAGAACTGCATCCTTTCTGGCCATCTCCCCTTGCAAATCCCTTAGCTTTATTTCCATCACGCCCTATTGATCAAAGCAGTGACCAGCCCCTGCCGAGAGATGGGGGAGGAGACATAGACCCTATCTAAGGGATGTCAGCCCCATTATACAAAGGGCTTATCGGAATGTATTTCTCTCCATCTTCGGAAAATACAACCTGCTAAGCTCTTTCATGGCTCTTAGGTAAAAAAATATATCATTAAAGTTCCCGAGAAAAGGCAATGTTTGGATAACGGTGGGTAGAAACCATCGTACAGCTGTGCAAGAGAATATTATCCTCCTTGGACCAAAACTCCCATGATGCATGATGGCAGGTTCCCCGAAGGAGTCTATAAGAGACAAACTAGGCTGTGGCAGCGTCCCCATGGCCCCAGCAGAGAGAATACTCCCCCAGTGGACCCCTCACCCAGCCCTGCCTAAACCCACTGAGGCTCCACCTGTGGAGTTGGTGGAGCTCTGAGCCCCGTTATTGTTCATTCGCTCAGTCATGTCTGACTTTTTGTGACCCCATGGACTGCAGCATGCCAGGCTTCCCTATCCATCACCATCTCCCAGAGCTTGCTCAAACTTATGTCTTTGAGTCGGTGATGCCATCCAACCATCTCATCCTCTGTCATCCCCTTCTCCTCCTGCGTTCAATCTTTCCCNATTCGCTCAGTCATGTCTGACTTTTTGTGACCCCATGGACTGCAGCATGCCAGGCTTCCCTATCCATCACCATCTCCCAGAGCTTGCTCAAACTTATGTCTTTGAGTCGGTGATGCCATCCAACCATCTCATCCTCTGTCATCCCCTTCTCCTCCTGCGTTCAATCTTTCCCAGTATCAGAGTCTTTCCCAATGAGTCGGCACTTTGCATCAGGTGGCCAAGGTATTGGAGCTTCAGCTTCAGCATCGGTCCCTCCAATGAATATTCAGAATTGATTTCCTTGAGGATTGACTGGTTTGATCTCCTTGCAGTCCAAGGGACTCTCAAGAGTCTTCCACACCACAGTTCCAAAGCTTCAATTCCTTGGCGCTCAGCTTTCTTTATGGTCCAACTCTCACATCATACACGACTACTGGAAAAACCATAGCTTTGACTAGATGGACCTTTGTCGGCAAAGTAGTACCTCTGCTTTTTAATACATTGTCTAGGTTTGTCATAGCTTTTCTTCCAAGGAGCAAGTGTCTCAGCCCCTGTACTCTGGCTAATCCTACAGGTTCTGAGGTCAGGAAGGCGGCTTGGGACCAGGCTGAACAGAAAAGATCATCAGTCATTGGATTCTCAGCCCTTGTTGTCATGGGAACTAACACATCATGAACCGGAAAACTCTGGCTGTCTCTGGGACATGGGGCATCGTGGGGAAGTGCTCTAGAAAGTCATCCAGAATCACACAATCATATTTGCTTCACCGGGGGCAGACTGCATTCTTTTCATCATTCATTAAACAAAAACAACAGCACATCAGTCCAGGGTGTCCGACGTGCCAAGTTGTGGAAAGACTGTGGTGAACAACCCTGGCTTCATGACCTCGCAGTCAGTCGGGCGGAGACGATTCAGTATCTTGAATGTGCTGATGGGGGAAGCTGAGGCAGCCGAGGGCACCCAGAGGAGGCCCCTGACTCAGTCTGGAAAGCAGAGAAGATTTCCTGGAGGAGGTGATGTCAGGGAAGAGTTTTGACGTTGGTGGAGGAGTTAGATAAACAAAATGTGGAAATGAGATTTCCCGGTAGAGAATCCTGCATGTACAAGGTCCAGAAACTCAGGTGAGGGAGACGGTGCCCCAGAGCAGAGCCTTTCGCCCCCTTCAAGGGGCAGAGTGAAGTTTTGCTCTCAACCCTGCTGAGCGCATCCTGGCCGGGGGAGATGGAGACACTGACAGGCGGCAGCTGTCTCTTGCTGGGGGCTGTGACATCGCCCCTCAAAGACAGAGGGCTGAGGGCCTCTAGAAGTCCCCGGTGCTGGGCTGGTGACGGCAGCGGGCTCAGAAGAGGACGGGGAGGAACCTGGCACCTGGAAGCGGGGCAGTGGGTTTGGAAAGGATGCGAGATTTTCCTGAGACGACTGACAGGAGATGGCATGGAATTGAGAGGAGGGTGGATGGAGGAGATGCAGCTGTGAGTGGGATGGAGCGGACCCAGCTCAGCAGAGGCTGGCCAGGCAGAGTGGGGCGAGCACAGGGCACGGTGACTGAGCAGTGTGTGGTGGGTATTCACTAGACGCTGTGTACATACACACACACACACACACACACACACACTTCTCATCAGTCATTTCAAATGCCCAGGCGGACCCTTGGCTCACCAAAAAAAAAAATATATATATATTTTAATAGCAAGGTGGGTGACCCCAATTCTCAACCCAACCAGACCACTGGGAGATACTTTAAAAAGCAAATAGAAAACAGATCTTTATCACTGTTCTTGTGATTAGAAATAGGGAATATTTATAATGCATTCTGGAGAAGGAAATGGCAGCCTACTCCAGTATTCTTGCCTGGAGAATCCTGTGGACAGAGGAGCCTGGTGGGCTGCTGTCTATGGGTCGCACAGAGTTGGACATGGCTGAAGCAACTTAGCATGCATCCATGCATTGGAGAAGGAAATGGCAACCCACTCCAGTATTCTTGCCTGGAGAATCCTGTGGACAGAGGAGCCTGGTGGGCTGCCGTCTATGGGGTCACATAGAGTCGGACAAGACTGAAGCAACTTAGCAGCAGCAGCAGCAGCAGCATAATGCATTCACCTTGTCCCGGGTGCTGTGGACGTGACTGGCCCACCCCCCACAATCTCCTAGGTAGGTAACCAGGAACTGACTGGAGAAGACCTTGCCCACCTCCCCCAACTCCAACACACACTCTATGAGATCAGACCTGTGTCCCGACAGAGCCCAGAGACACTTGCTTTTCATGGCCCCACAAGCCCATTTGTTGTTTAGTCCCTTGCTTGTGTCCGACTCTTAGGGATCCCATGGACTGTAGCCCGCCAGGTTTCTCTGTCCATGAGATTTTCCAGGCAAGAATGCTGGAGTTAGTTACCATTTCCTCCTCCGTTCTGTCCCGGGGATCAAACTGACATCTGGATCTCCTGCATTGGCAGGTGGATCCTTTACTACTGAGCCACCTGGGGAGCCCACAGCCTGTTTACTTGGAGGTTTTATCTCTTTTCAACAGAACGTACATGGTTTACACCCTTGCTAGGAAAATCTCTTGACTCCTAGGCCTCTTCTAGCTCTCAGGCAAATTCAGCCCCATCCTTAGATGAATGGCCACACCTGGGAGGAAAAGGCAGTGGCCAGGCGAGCCTGGACAGCCTCTCTAGCCTCCTCCTGAGTGATCCAGAAAGTCTGACCCTTTGTATCCTTATAATACTGCTGTTAGGGCATGAAACCCTGTTATCAGACCCATTTCACAGAGGGGCCCACCAAGGCTCAGATAGGTGAAAATCACTTGAGCAGGGTTACATGTATTTACTAAGTAGTCGAGGCTGGATAAGCACCTCATGATTCTGAATCCACCGTCTCTGCCCTCCTCCAATGCCCTAACCAACACGATGTGATAAGGTTAAATCCACGTGTGGTTAGGGGACTCTGATAGTGCCTGACAGTGCGCTAAGAAGGGAGCGAGAAAGTCACCCACGACTTCAGAAGGGACGGGAGAGGGTCTTCAAGCATGCGTAGGAGTTTGGGAAGGAAGGCGCGGCAATCAGGGAAGGAAACAGCACGTGCAAAGGTGTGCCTGTGACCGGTGGACAGCGGATTTTCGTGTGGTTGGAGGGTGGGGTGCAGGGTAATAAGGTGAGGCAGGAGGGAGCAGGCGGGAGAGGGGTCAGGAACCTGATTCTAAGGACTGGGATGCCACACTGAAGTGTCTGTGGGCTCTGAGGATGCAAAGATGTCCAGGGAGGGCAGGGATGGGTCAGGTTTGCTGAGGGGAGGCAGGGCTGCCCAGTGGTTCCGAACCAGCTGGGGAGTCGGGCTGCTGCACTGAAACCCCGCCGCTGGGGCTCCTGGTTGTGAGTCCGTGGGTGGATCATGTGACTGCCCTAAGCTCTGCCGTCCTCATCTGCACAGCGGGGAGGATGGTAACAGAGACATGTAACTCGCGAGTTACCTGGAGGTGCAGAGGACACAATTCGTGCCTAGCCTTCCGCAGGGTGATCGATTAGTATTCGCTGCCATCATCATTACTGGAGGAACTCTCTAGGGACAGCATTCGAGAGTCAGGAACAGCGGGGGAGACCTAGCATGGGATTAAAGGGGCTGCAACAGAAACCCAGACCAGCCAGGAGAACCCCTGCTTAAAGGATGCATCTGTGGGGACCAAGCGTGGACTGCAGATTTGCGGGAAGACTGGTGAGCATCATATAAACAGGATTAAATAAATGAACACGTAGGGGATGGTTCTGTAAACCGTACACATTCTGGGATGATTACAATTAAGGCTATTTTCATCACCTTTATTTCTGGGCCCATCGGCTTCGGTTCTCTAGAGAGAAGCTATCATTTACTTTTTCCGATCAAATATTCCACAAGCACGACAGTGAGTAAACTCAGCCTGGCCTAGCGAGCACACTCTTGGTATTTTCAGTTGCCAAGCGCAACGCCCGAGGTTTCCCACCTAGGCGGACAGGATTCTCTGCCTGAGCCTGTTTCTCTGTAATGGACTGTACAGACGGCGTCAAGGCCAAAAACACGGTTCCTGGAGCCCGTCTGCATGGGTTTGAGTCCCAGTTCTGCCCCTGGGCCAGTTACTCAGCTCTCAGTGTCCCCAACAATAAAATGAAAAGAATCTTAATATTACCTTATGGGGTTGTAGTAAAGATTCCCCATGATGGAGATCAGTGTCTGTGATATAAAATATACTCATCATCGTTGTCATCAGCATCGTCATTGTGCTCTTCTCAGTATTTCTATTGGTTGTGAAAAGTGTAATAATTTGTCAGTAGAACGTGTTATGTATGTTGACTTGCAACGGTTTATGATTGTGATTTGTAAATAAATAACTTTTTAAAATGTGTCTGTTACATTTTTTACAATTTTATTTATTTGTTTGGTTGCACTGGGTCTTTTTTTTTTTTTTTTTGAGCACACTCTTGGTATTTTCAGTTGCCAAGCGCAACGCCCGAGGTTTCCCACCTAGGCGGACAGGATTCTCTGCCTGAGCCTGTTTCTCTGTAATGGACTGTACAGACGGCGTCAAGGCCAAAAACACGGTTCCTGGAGCCCGTCTGCATGGGTTTGAGTCCCAGTTCTGCCCCTGGGCCAGTTACTCAGCTCTCAGTGTCCCCAACAATAAAATGAAAAGAATCTTAATATTACCTTATGGGGCTGTAGTAAAGATTCCCCATGATGGAGATCAGTGTCTGTGATATAAAATATACTCATCATCGTTGTCATCAGCATCGTCAATGTGCTCTTCTCAGTATTTCTATTGGTTGTGAAAAGTGTAATAATTTGTCAGTAGAACGTGTTATGTATGTTGACTTGCAACGGTTTATGATTGTGATTTGTAAATAAATAACTTTTTAAAATGTGTCTGTTACATTTTTTACAATTTTATTTATTTGTTTGGTTGCACTGGGTCTTTTTTTTTTTTTTTTGCGGTATGGGCTTTTCTCCAGTTGTGGTGAGCAGAGCTGCTCTCTAATTGCAGTGCGTGGCCGTCTCATTGCAGCGACTTCTTTTCTGTTGTGGAGCATAGCCTGTAGAGCATTCAGACTGCAGTAGTTTCAGCACGTGGGCTCAGTAGCTGTGGCTCCTGGGCTCTAGGGCACAGGCTGAGCGGCCATGGCTCCTGGGCTCTAGGGCACAGGCTGAGCGGCCGTGGCTCCTGGGCTCTAGGGCACAGGCTGAGCGGCCGTGGCTCCTGGGCTCTAGGGCACAGGCTGAGCGGCCGTGGCTCCTGGGCTCTAGGGCACAGGCTGAGCGGCCGTGGCTCCTGGGCTCTAGGGCACAGGCTGAGCGGCCGTGGCTCCTGGGCTCTAGGGCACAGGCTGAGCGGCCGTGGCTCCTGGGCTCTAGGGCACAGGCTGAGCGGCCGTGGCTCCTGGGCTCTAGGGCACAGGCTGAGCGGCCGTGGCTCCTGGGCTCTAGGGCACAGGCTGAGCGGCCGTGGCTCCTGGGCTCTAGGGCACAGGCTGAGCGGCCGTGGCTCCTGGGCTCTAGGGCACAGGCTGAGCGGCCGTGGCTCCTGGGCTCTAGGGCACAGGCTGAGCGGCCGTGGCTCCTGGGCTCTAGGGCACAGGCTGAGCGGCCGTGGCTCCTGGGCTCTAGGGCACAGGCTGAGCGGCCGTGGCTCCTGGGCTCTAGGGCACAGGCTGAGCGGCCGTGGCTCCTGGGCTCTAGGGCACAGGCTGAGCGGCCGTGGCTCCTGGGCTCTAGGGCACAGGCTGAGCGGCCGTGGCTCCTGGGCTCTAGGGCACAGGCTGAGCGGCCGTGGCTCCTGGGCTCTAGGGCACAGGCTGAGCGGCCGTGGCTCCTGGGCTCTAGGGCACAGGCTGAGCGGCCGTGGCTCCTGGGCTCTAGGGCACAGGCTGAGCGGCCGTGGCTCCTGGGCTCTAGGGCACAGGCTGAGCGGCCGTGGCTCCTGGGCTCTAGGGCACAGGCTGAGCGGCCGTGGCTCCTGGGCTCTAGGGCACAGGCTGAGCGGCCGTGGCTCCTGGGCTCTAGGGCACAGGCTGAGCGGCCGTGGCTCCTGGGCTCTAGGGCACAGGCTGAGCGGCCGTGGCTCCTGGGCTCTAGGGCACAGGCTGAGCGGCCGTGGCTCCTGGGCTCTAGGGCACAGGCTGAGCGGCCGTGGCTCCTGGGCTCTAGGGCACAGGCTGAGCGGCCGTGGCTCCTGGGCTCTAGGGCACAGGCTGAGCGGCCGTGGCTCCTGGGCTCTAGGGCACAGGCTGAGCGGCCGTGGCTCCTGGGCTCTAGGGCACAGGCTGAGCGGCCGTGGCTCCTGGGCTCTAGGGCACAGGCTGAGCGGCCGTGGCTCCTGGGCTCTAGGGCACAGGCTGAGCGGCCGTGGCTCCTGGGCTCTAGGGCACAGGCTGAGCGGCCGTGGCTCCTGGGCTCTAGGGCACAGGCTGAGCGGCCGTGGCTCCTGGGCTCTAGGGCACAGGCTGAGCGGCCGTGGCTCCTGGGCTCTAGGGCACAGGCTGAGCGGCCGTGGCTCCTGGGCTCTAGGGCACAGGCTGAGCGGCCGTGGCTCCTGGGCTCTAGGGCACAGGCTGAGCGGCCGTGGCTCCTGGGCTCTAGGGCACAGGCTGAGCGGCCGTGGCTCCTGGGCTCTAGGGCACAGGCTGAGCGGCCGTGGCTCCTGGGCTCTAGGGCACAGGCTGAGCGGCCGTGGCTCCTGGGCTCTAGGGCACAGGCTGAGCGGCCGTGGCTCCTGGGCTCTAGGGCACAGGCTGAGCGGCCGTGGCTCCTGGGCTCTAGGGCACAGGCTGAGCGGCCGTGGCTCCTGGGCTCTAGGGCACAGGCTGAGCGGCCGTGGCTCCTGGGCTCTAGGGCACAGGCTGAGCGGCCGTGGCTCCTGGGCTCTAGGGCACAGGCTGAGCGGCCGTGGCTCCTGGGCTCTAGGGCACAGGCTGAGCGGCCGTGGCTCCTGGGCTCTAGGGCACAGGCTGAGCGGCCGTGGCTCCTGGGCTCTAGGGCACAGGCTGAGCGGCCGTGGCTCCTGGGCTCTAGGGCACAGGCTGAGCGGCCGTGGCTCCTGGGCTCTAGGGCACAGGCTGAGCGGCCGTGGCTCCTGGGCTCTAGGGCACAGGCTGAGCGGCCGTGGCTCCTGGGCTCTAGGGCACAGGCTGAGCGGCCGTGGCTCCTGGGCTCTAGGGCACAGGCTGAGCGGCCGTGGCTCCTGGGCTCTAGGGCACAGGCTGAGCGGCCGTGGCTCCTGGGCTCTAGGGCACAGGCTGAGCGGCCGTGGCTCCTGGGCTCTAGGGCACAGGCTGAGCGGCCGTGGCTCCTGGGCTCTAGGGCACAGGCTGAGCGGCCGTGGCTCCTGGGCTCTAGGGCACAGGCTGAGCGGCCGTGGCTCCTGGGCTCTAGGGCACAGGCTGAGCGGCCGTGGCTCCTGGGCTCTAGGGCACAGGCTGAGCGGCCGTGGCTCCTGGGCTCTAGGGCACAGGCTGAGCGGCCGTGGCTCCTGGGCTCTAGGGCACAGGCTGAGCGGCCGTGGCTCCTGGGCTCTAGGGCACAGGCTGAGCGGCCGTGGCTCCTGGGCTCTAGGGCACAGGCTGAGCGGCCGTGGCTCCTGGGCTCTAGGGCACAGGCTGAGCGGCCGTGGCTCCTGGGCTCTAGGGCACAGGCTGAGCGGCCGTGGCTCCTGGGCTCTAGGGCACAGGCTGAGCGGCCGTGGCTCCTGGGCTCTAGGGCACAGGCTGAGCGGCCGTGGCTCCTGGGCTCTAGGGCACAGGCTGAGCGGCCGTGGCTCCTGGGCTCTAGGGCACAGGCTGAGCGGCCGTGGCTCCTGGGCTCTAGGGCACAGGCTGAGCGGCCGTGGCTCCTGGGCTCTAGGGCACAGGCTGAGCGGCCGTGGCTCCTGGGCTCTAGGGCACAGGCTGAGCGGCCGTGGCTCCTGGGCTCTAGGGCACAGGCTGAGCGGCCGTGGCTCCTGGGCTCTAGGGCACAGGCTGAGCGGCCGTGGCTCCTGGGCTCTAGGGCACAGGCTGAGCGGCCGTGGCTCCTGGGCTCTAGGGCACAGGCTGAGCGGCCGTGGCTCCTGGGCTCTAGGGCACAGGCTGAGCGGCCGTGGCTCCTGGGCTCTAGGGCACAGGCTGAGCGGCCGTGGCTCCTGGGCTCTAGGGCACAGGCTGAGCGGCCGTGGCTCCTGGGCTCTAGGGCACAGGCTGAGCGGCCGTGGCTCCTGGGCTCTAGGGCACAGGCTGAGCGGCCGTGGCTCCTGGGCTCTAGGGCACAGGCTGAGCGGCCGTGGCTCCTGGGCTCTAGGGCACAGGCTGAGCGGCCGTGGCTCCTGGGCTCTAGGGCACAGGCTGAGCGGCCGTGGCTCCTGGGCTCTAGGGCACAGGCTGAGCGGCCGTGGCTCCTGGGCTCTAGGGCACAGGCTGAGCGGCCGTGGCTCCTGGGCTCTAGGGCACAGGCTGAGCGGCCGTGGCTCCTGGGCTCTAGGGCACAGGCTGAGCGGCCGTGGCTCCTGGGCTCTAGGGCACAGGCTGAGCGGCCGTGGCTCCTGGGCTCTAGGGCACAGGCTGAGCGGCCGTGGCTCCTGGGCTCTAGGGCACAGGCTGAGTGGCCGTGGCTCCTGGGCTCTAGGGCACAGGCTGAGCGGCCGTGGCTCCTGGGCTCTAGGGCACAGGCTGAGTGGCCGTGGCATATGGGCTGAGCTGTCCTGCAGCACATGGATCTTCCTGGACCAGGAATGAATCCGTGTCTCTTGCATTGGCAGAGGGATTCTTTACCACTGAGCCTCCAGGGAAGTCCTGTGTTAATTTCTAACAGGATGATTTTTACTGATATAGAGCACATATACACAAACACTCTTGGGGGATTCTCCACCATTTTTAAGAGTGTAAACAGACTTGAGGCCAGCAAGTTTAAGAAACGAGAGACAGGGAGCAATTACAACGTACTGATAGCAGGCAGGGAGGCACTGGTGTTCTTCTCGGGTAACTGGGATTAGACCACCCGGGGGATCTCTGGACCCCTCTCTGGAATGGGGGCTGCCAACCCGAGCCAGAAGAGGCTCCCACGATGGCAGCTGGGTGGGCCAGATGTTCGGGGAGCAGGTCTGACCACCCTCTCCCCCTTCCCCCATCAGTGACTCCCAAACCGCCGTGGGCTGACCACCCTCCAGAAGCCGCAGGCTGAACTTCACAGTTGCTACGCCGCTTTATGGGCCATTAATCTCCTCTGTGTCAGGACCACGTGCTTGGCTTCAGTCCACGCGCTTGTCCGCTCTGGGAGGTGCTTCATTGTTTCTTTGCTTAGGCCCCGGAAGAGCACCATTCTGCTAATCACAGGAGACTGTACTCTAGAAGGCCTCTGGAGAAGGTGCAGACAGAGCTATCCTGCCACAGACAGGCTGAGTCCTTGTCCTCACGGGGTCACTTTGGGGAGAAGGGTGGGAGCAGGAGCCTTCTAAGCACGTAGTAGGCTCAGGGCACGGTACACCAGCCTCTCCGTGTGTGGCTCAAGAAGGGTTCTGGCGTGTTCTGCATCAGCTGTGTGGCCTTGGGCAAGTCGATGCACCGCTCTGGTCCTCAGCGCTTGCAGCTGTACAACAGATGTAATCGTCACCCTGACCCTTGCAGAACTGCAGTGGAGATGGAGTGAGAATTGCCCCTGTAGGTGAACAGGAAGCCTCACCAATGGGTAACTGATTTCATCACTGATAACAGGGTATCGCTACTGTGTCATGAACTTTCCCAACGACCCCACAGGTAAAGACTCAGAGAGAGGAAACGAGTGTCCAAGGTCACAAAGTCAATAAGCGGCAGAGCTGAGATTGGAACCCAGTGCTGCCTGAGTCCTAAGCAGAAAATGGGGTGTGCGGCTCGAGTTGGGGTGAGCTGAGGCCTGGAGCGGAGAGATTGTCTGCTTGGTGACGCCTCTGTCTCCATCTGAGATCTCATTTTCCCTCTCTTTCACCTTGAGGCGAGTTGCTAATATTTGATAGGAAACTCGACATGAAACACAGGATTTGTGTGCTCATTTTGTCTCCATGTCTATTTCTCTGCCCCTGAAGGAAAAGGATGAGGGGGGTCACAGACAATCTTTTTGACTAGAGCAGCAGTCCTGTCGTGGCTTCAAAATGATCCCCAAATATTTCAAATCATTTAATTTTTTTCTTTTCTGCAGGGTATCAGTTGTAAGGACAAGGGTTTGGGGGACGAAAAAAACAAACCTACTTCGATTTGCACTGAATGTAAGGATGCTATTATGGGGACCAGGTGTGGAAGGAAGGAGGGAGGAAAAGGAGGGCCAGGAGGGACAGTGAGTGAGTGTTTCCAAAACTGCACTGCTGAATTAAGGCATCAAGAAAATGCCCCAATTATGGCATCAAATAGAGGAAAGAGAGACATGAAACTTACCTCGAAAATGAACACGGTAGTGGAAAATTGAACAGCTTCCAGATCAAGGGCTTCTTCCTATTTGAAGAGAAAGAGCTGCCTTTATTTCCTTGGTATATATCACTTGAGGAAGAAGAGGAATCATCAAATAGGGCAGCAGTCCCCAATCTTTTTGGCACCAGGGACCGGTTTCATGGAAAACAATTTTTCCATGGACTAGGGCGGGGCGGGGAGGGGGTGATGACTCAAGGGCATTACATTTACTGTGCGCTTTATTTCTATTTGGAGAAGGAGATGGCAACCCACTCCAGTACTCTTGCCTGGAAAATCCCATGGATGGGGGAGCGTTGTAGGCTATAGTCCATGGGGTCGCAAAGAGTCGGACACGACTGAGTGACTTCACTTTCACTTTATTTCTATTAGTATTACATCAGCTCCTCCTAAGATCATCAGGCATTAGATCCCGGAGGTTGTGTGTGTGTGTGTGTGTGTGTGTGTGAGATAGAGAGACAGAGATAAAGAGAGAGGCAGAGAGAGGCGAGGAGGGGAACATAGAGAAACAGAGGGAGAGAGAGAAAGCCGGGAGAGACACAGAGAGGGAAATAGACATGGGGTGGTTGAGATGGATGGTCTGAGTGAACGAACCAGCTCCAGTCCCGACAGAGGCATCAGTAGGTCTCTGAGCTCCCTGTCTGTCCCACTGCCCCTTTTCCCTGCCCATCCAAGTCGTCCTAAGAGCCCAGGGACCACCCCCATCTCCTGACTTGGGACACCCTGGTGTCCAGTCTGTAAACTATGGGCTGAACGTCTCGCTGGGAAGCGAATGGATTCCACTCGACCCTCTAGGGAGGATATGGTGACCTGGTGTGGTCACAAGTCTGAGTCCAGGCCTGTCTCTGCTGGGGTTCACTGTGTGATCTTGGACAAACTTCCCTAACCACTCTGGGCCTCAGGTTTCCCACTTGAGGCTCGTTCCTCTCCTTCCTCCCTATCAGGGCTGGTGTGAGACTTTAAATATGATCACGGTTCTGAGGAGGCATCTGAAAGTTAAAAAGGAAAATATATATATATATACTATTTATATGAAATGCTTAATTTTTATTTCTGGGGGTCAAGACCCATTTTTCTGTATTTCCTGGATAACTCTCCAATCCCCCTCTTAACAGTGAGGAATCAGTCCCGGCAGAAAAAGGATCACTGTGTTTCCAGGCGGCGGGAGGAAAGTGTTCGGGAAATTTATTTCTGTTCCAGAGGAAAACCCTTGTAACAGGCCATGAAACTCAATGGGGAGAAGATGGAAATGGTAATAATAATGACAATAAAAAAAGGGAAAGCAAAGTGACTCAGATCAACTATGGTAATGTACGAGGAGAGCGCTGGGTGATTTTTTTTCCTCCCCCGCCAACTTCCTGGCTTCATTTCCATCACCAGCTTCTGGATGGGTGGACGGCTGCTAGGTATTAATAGTTCCTTTTGGGAGTGGCTTATGGATGTGACCTTCCCTTTCCAGTGTGCCTGTGCTCCTCCTTCCTCTTGGTCTTGAGATGAATTCTGAAAGGAAACAACTCAGCAGACCCCCGGTCCTCCTGATTTCAGGGTGAAGGACCTCTCTCCGGGCGGCCCAGAGATAAGCGGCCACCATCTGGGCAGGAGCCTGTCCTCCACTCTCTCAGGCCTGTGGGCAGCCCTGGGGCAGCAGCTCCAAAACTGCTAGCTAAATCAAGGGGGCTTGGCAGGCAGCGGATTCCTCTGGGCGTTTCCTTCCTCACTGCGTGGAATCCTCCAGAAACAGGAAGTGGAACTGCTTCATGACCGAGAATCTTTGGGATGAAGCAGCTGAGTTGCAGCCTCATTCATGCTCCATCC
Source organism: Oreotragus oreotragus (assembly GCA_006410675.1). Classification (NCBI taxonomy): domain Eukaryota; kingdom Metazoa; phylum Chordata; class Mammalia; order Artiodactyla; family Bovidae; genus Oreotragus; species Oreotragus oreotragus. The sequence continues at coordinate 16,744 of SJYX01004397.1, forward strand.
TCACACCTGCCCTGGCAGGTGAGTTTTATCAGCACTCCAGCTTAGCAGGAGGAGCCCGGGAGTGTTGTGGCGACAGGGAAGGGAAGCTGGGGGTGCGGTGACGCCTGCCCGGGGCTCCCTGTGTGACCCCCTGCACCCCTGAGTCCATGGAGCCTCTTCATCTATCAAGTGGGGGAAGCAACTCCGACTTCATTTTGTGGAGAAGAGGGAACTGTACATAAAAATGTCCTGTCTTGTATACATAGGAAGTTAAAAAAAAGATAAAAAGATGACTACCATCGACTCTTGTATTTAGTACAAGGGCCTTGAGGAGGATTAGTCACTTGCCCAGGGAAACAGAGCTGGAATTGGGTGTGAAGCCTGGTGTTTAGACTGGACTCCAGAGCTCTTTTTTTTTTTAAATTAAAAGAATTATGTGTTTATTTGGCTGCACTGTGTCTTAGTCGTAGCACGCAGGACTTTTTCCTTCTTTTTCCAAGTGGTGGTGTGTGGGATTTTTAGTTGGGGGGGCACGCTCCTGTGGCATGTGGAATCTAGTTCCCTGACCAGGAGTCAAAGGCAACTCCAGCACTGGGAGCCTGGAGTCTTAGCTGCTGGTTGGTGTTTAGTCTCTAAGTTGCGTCTGACACTTTTGTGACCCCACGGACTATAGCCCACCAGGCTCCTCTGTCCGTGGGAATTCTCAGGCAAGGATACAGGAGTGGGTTGCCACTTCCTTCTCCAGGGGAGGTTCCCGACCCAGAGATCAAACCTACGTCTCCTGCGTCACCTGGCGATTCTTTACTGCTGAGCCACCGGGGGAGCCCTTAGTCTTGGACCACCAGGGAAGTTCTGACAATCTCTGCTCTCAGCTGGGCTGTATCCTGCATCACAGCAAGGCCGCTAGCATTTCGATGGGAAAGTGGCATGGCCTTTCTCCTTGATGTCTCCTGGCTTCTATTTGCATCTCAGAAAACACTTCCCCAGAAACACTGTATAGACAGACATTCTGTCTTCCCCTTCATCAAAACTTACCTGAGCAGAGACCCATCCCTTCAGAACTCAACCTGCAGCCTGCTCTCATGCGTCAAAATCCAGAGCCACATTCCCAAACCAGCATCCAAATCAGACAACTCTGGGGGCCAGGGCAGGCGTGACAAATGTGAGAGGCGGCCGTACGTGAGGCATCAGGGAACACTGGGGTCTGGGGCAAACCCTAATTGTGTACATTAATTGTCTCAATTCACAATTTAAAGTTTAATTATCCTGAGTCAAAAATTATTAGAAAATTTATGGCTTAAATAAGTCATTAAATGGAAGCATTAAACGTTGCTGCTACTTCTGCTAAGTCGCTTCAGTCGTGTCCTACTCTGTGCAAACCCAGAGATGACAGCCCACCAGGCTCCCCCGTCCCTGGGATTCTCCAGGCAAGAACACTGTAGTGGGTTCCCATTTCCTTCTCCAAGGCATGAGAGTGAAAAGTGAAAGTGAAGTCGCTCAGTCATGTCGGACTCTTAGAGACCCCATGGACTAATTATTAAACATATTGGTCACTTAAAAGTAATTATCCCAATTGAATGTTAAAAAAAAATTAACAGAGATAAAAACAGGCCTTGAGGCTCCACACCTTCCCAGACCACTTGTAAGTTTCACGTAATTCAGCTTCCATGCTCTGCAGAGAAAACAGTTTGCCCACAGCCACGTCACCGACAAGGTGGCTGAAGCCACAGCAGCTTCAAAGCCATGTTTCCCTATTCCCAGTCCAGCACTTGCTCCGCTCTGAGCCCTAATTCACACTATGGTGTTAATGACTGACTGAGCGTTTGCGTTATTCTTGAGAAGATCACAGTCGTGGTAGAAACTGATAGTGTGTTGGGAGACATTTGAGAGCGGAGGCGCCCCTTGGCAGGCAGCCTGAGCTTCTCTCTGCATTTCCAAGGAGGAAGGAGCATCCTGACTGCTCACGGGTGGCGGTGGTGGCCGTCACTTCCTGTCTGTTTCAGGCAAGAGAGCTTCTCAGGGTGCATGGCTCCCTGGTAGGGGCCCAGCGCGTCAGTTCCCTGCCAGCCTCCTCTCCCTGGCCCGGGACTTTCCCCCAGCACCGGAGCCGGGTCAGTGATGGATGCACAGCAATGCCGGCTCCTTTTGCGTTCCCCTGCTTTCTGGAGAAGGACGCATGAGGTCCTTTATTTGAATTCCGTGACCTTTGCAAGCACACGCCTGCTTCTTCGATTCTGTTGTAGAGATACATGTGAAAACCCACGAGATGCGGAAGGAAAATGAGAGACTTCCCCACCCCGAAGTTCCCCTGGGTTCTGGCTTGCCGGTGTGGGTACAAGGAGGCCCCACGGTCTTTTCGGACAGAGAGTCGCTTTGTGCAATACACAGATTTTGAGGAGACTCTGCTTTTCCTGTCTCAAAGATGGGGAGAATATGGGGATTCCCTGGCGGTCCAAGGGTTAGAAATCAGAGCTTTGACTGCCGAGGGCCCAGGTTCAGCCCCTTGTTGGGGAATTAAGATCCCATAAGCTGTGTGCCAAAAGAAAAAAACGGAACGAATGTCAAGACAAAACCGGAAAACACAGCCCGGGAACCAGCGCAGTGCCTCCCACGTAGTACCCGAGCCCGACAGAGAAGGAACAGAGCCACGCGGAGTTCCCTGGTGACCTGGTGGTTAGGATTCCGGGCTCTCATTGCCGTGGCCTGCATTCAGTCCCTGGTCTGGGCGCTGAGATCCTGCAAGCCACGTGGTGTGGACAAAAGAAAAAACAAAAGGTGATATAACAGTATTAGGGGAAGTAGCCTAAAGTGCAGGATCATAGACTATGGCTGTGGGCCAAGTAAAATGATTCAGATTTCACTGGAAACATCCGTGTCATTTCATGTGGGCATTATAAGTAGCTGCCTCTGTGGCACAATTATAAAGTTAACTAGTTGCTGACAAAATTCATTACCTGGCCCTTTGCAGAAAAATCTTGATGACCTCTGACCTAGCGGAATCAAACCAGGCCTGGGCTCAGGGTTATGGAACAGGCTGCTTTGCTTCTCTGAGCCTCAGTTTTCCCATCTCTAAAATGGGAATGATGATTAAAATGGGAATGATAAGGATGCCGCAAGGAGTGCACAGTACAGGGCCTGGCACGTAGAAGGGACTTAGATGTGAGTTCTCTTCCTCCCCCGTGTCTGCAGCCTCTTGGTCTCATGCTGGGGATCTCTGAGGTCCTGGACTCTCTTCAGGGTTTGGTAGCCGGTCCAGACAAGGCCAGTTGTCCACAACGGTGTGCAAGAGCTATTATTTGGAGAGTAGGGGCCGGGAGCACGCCTCTGTTAAACCCTTGACCTGCATGAACAGTTTCTTTTCCCACCACCCTTCCCAGTGGTAGGCATGTTGTCATTCCCATTCTACTGATAGGGAAGTTGAGGTTTTAGAGAGTTAAAGCTGAAGAGGAAAAGCTGTTCACCTTGCTTAGGCCAGTGCTTGAACTTAGCAGTAGTAGTGACTGCTAGTAGTAGTGATTAGTACTAGCAGTAATGTTTCTAAGTAGTGGTACTATGCAGTGGTATTGGGCTTAGCTGTAGTATCACTTACCAGTAGCAGCAGTGCTGCTAAGTAGCAGTACTTAATAGTCATAGTAATGCTCCCAAGTAGTAGCACTTAGTACTTGAGTTGGTGCTTAGTACTACCAGTAGTGCTTACTAGTGTTATAGCTCAGTAGTGCGTGCATTTGGTGCTTGCACTTAGCAGACCTACACGTATGTGTTGGGTTGAATGAAGTATAATTGACACTGGTAAAGGATACACCCACACACATAAAGTCTATTTCAATATGCAAAGGTGCTTTTCATGCAGACATATTGAACATTAGTGTAAGTGCTAAAAGAAGATGTATTAGGAACAATAATGGCATCGGTGGATAATGATAGTAGCAAGCACATTTAAAGTGCTTTATTAGATTCTAGGCACTTTACACAAATTGACCTATTTAATCCTCACAACAATCTATGGTTACCCTCACTGTACAGATGCAGAGACTGAATCACAGAGCGGTCGAGCAACGTGCCCTAGGTCACACAGCAGGAAATTGGGTGGAGCCAGGATTTGCCTTCCAGCAGTTTGAAAACAGAGGCCATGCTTTTAGTTGTTTTACTATATCCTGTCTCTTTCAAGGCACTGGCTGAGGAAATTGTGGCTACAAACAAAATGACAAAGAACAGCCAAATCAACAAGCATCATGGCCCATAAAAACATCTAAACAGATGTTGAAAAGATATACAGCCTGTCTTGTTTCAGGAGGACAGCCTCAGAACACTGGGGAAGGCTCCTCCCCTCTCTGGTGGTCCTCAGTTTCCCAATCTGTAGTATGGGGAGATGTCCTCCAGTGCCCCTTCCCATCTGGGGTCCCAGGTTTCCTCACAGCCCCTCAGCTGCCAGCTACAAAGCCAGGAGCCCAGAGCTGCCGTGAATTCAGGTCACACAGGATGAAACGCGCTGATCATTTCCCAGCAGGACCTGCTTCCCCACAGGCTCCCTATGTGCACGGCAAAACGGAAACCAGAGAGACTGAATGCTTTTATCAAAGGAGCGACCCGGGAGAAGCTGGGAGGCTCTGAAGCCTCGGGAAGGCAAATCAAAGGCAAACTTTAGGGACATACTTTGTGAAGCCAAAGAACTTTCCATGGTGCTTGCAGTAGCGTGATCGCGTCTATGGAAGGCAGTTTATTTAACACTTGGAGCAGAGCGAGGCTGCGTCTGTTCATGTCTCCAGGCTGAAAAAGCGGACCCAGAAAGGAAGTCGGACAAGCATGCAGCAATCTGCTTGTCAGATAATTGGCATAAAAATGCCATTTTCCCCACACCTCTTGAATTATTTGGGTGCTTCAAGGAAAATCTTCCACCCTCAAACTTTATATAGAAACATAGTTGTAAAAAGAGGTTTATTCTTTATTCTATCTTTACCTGTCTGTCTACCCACCCATCCATCCATCTTGCTACATAGATACCTATCTGAATGGATATTAGATACGTATTAGATTCTTACTTCCTCACTTCTTCCTTTCTTTCTTTCTCCCTCCCTCTCTTTCTTTCTTTCTTTCTTGTCTAGAGAGAAGAATTGATCTCCCCAAGGTCACCAAGAGCTGGAGTTAAAGACCAGGATGTATAGCTAGGGAATAGTCAAAGAAGCATCCAGTCAAGGCCTTACTATCTTACCACCTTCTGATGAGCCACAAACTCAAACCCTCCAGAGGCCAGGGAGTGGCAGCACAGGAGACTCCCAGGCCAAGCGTAGGCAAAGTAGCGAATGGAGTCACTCCAGGAGAAGACGGCCACCACTCCACTCCAGCTGATGTTGCTGTGTCAAATTCCAGGCCTGGTGTTGCCAGACCTCTGGACTTTTCATGAGGAACTTTAAATCTAGATTTTAAAAAGATGTGTCTTGTCTGTGCTGGGTCTTTATTGCGGCACACGGGCTGAGTTGTGGCGTGTGGGGTCTTAGTTCCCTTACCAGAAATTGAACCCAGGCCCCCTGCATTGTGAGCACAATCTTATCCACCAGAGAAGTCCCGTAATCTAGATTCTTATATGAAACCTCTAGATGAATCTTGGCCACAAGTTTACTTTTTATGGGGGCTTCCACATGTGCTGAAGGACTGAATTTGACTCAGAGGGCACTGGTTAGAAATACCCCCTAATGAATAAGCTTCTATCACAGCACTCGGCTGTGTAAAGGAACCCCTTTATATGCGTGTTTATTTACACATCTGTTCTCTTGCTCCTCAGCTGGGTTGCATCCCCCTTGAGGGGAGGGATTGCGGCTTAACCATTTCGCATTTCCCAGTGCCCTTCATGGGGCTGGCACATAAGCGAACATAATAAATGGTTATTGAATGAATGCTTACATTCCGTCCCCCTACAGCAGCTGAAAAATAAATATATAACAGCTTTTAATTAAAAAGAAACAGGATGAAATATGCATGAGAACCCCATTCTTTGACAGGAGGCAGCGTGTTAAGGAGAAAGATTTTCAAATTATGTTTGCCAGGGACGCTCCCACAAGACTAAAAAAGTTTTTTGGGCATGCGGTCTCGGCCGGTGAAGTCTTGCTCTCGGCTCTGCATTGCGATGAACGCTCCCTCTGCTTGGATGGATCTCAAAGGAGAAGACTGCTTGTTAAAATAGGTCTCTGCCCTTGTCAGCCATAGAGTTCTACCAGTGAGGAATCCAAATACCAGCTTAGCTGACCTTGCCACCTTCTCATGGGCTGTTACTCTCTGAAAATATCTTCTCTGACAATAACGATGAACTGATTACAAACTGCCTCCACTGGGCGATCTGGTCTGGCTGCCTGAAGGTTTAGCCACCAGCTTCAGATCTAAGGCCCCCCCTCGTGGCTCAGTGGTAAAGAATCGGCCTGCCAATGTAGGAGACAGGGGTTCGATCCCTGGTCCAGGAAGATCCCATGTGCTGCAGGGCAGCTAAGCACATGCGCTACAACTACTGACCCTGCGCTCTAGAGCCCAGGAGCTGCAACTAGTGAGCCCACGAGCCTAGAGCGTGTGCTCGGCAAGAGAAGCCAGGCAACGGGAATCCCGTGCACCACAGCTGGAGAGCAGCCCCTGCTTGCTGCAGCTAGAGAAAAGTCCACACAGCGACAAAGACCCAGCACAGCCAAAATAAATAAAATTATTTTAAAAAGTAAGACACATCTAAACTGGAACCCCTGATGTGGTGCCACCACTGAGGTGACCTGGAGTCAGAGACTGAGCCTCTCTGAACCTCAGTTTCCTTTTCTTAAAAATGTGCCTAATAAGGCCTGCTGTAAGTTTCATTACCGAGGGCTAGGAATAGCGTATGTGAAAGGCTTGGCATATAATAGTGAGGTTGAATAACTGATAATCACCATCATTTAAAGAGATGGCTTCCAAACTTCTTCTAAGCAGCGGGATTCCTCTTCAAGTTAAAGCATGCTTGGAACCCTGACATGGGAAAGAAAGCGGATCTCTGTCACTGCCAGGCTTAGCGTCCCTCAGCCTTTGAGGGAAACTCTCCAGACCTCTGAAGCTCCAAGGAACACAGTTTGGAAGCCATGGGTCTACACTGTCCCTTTCCAGGAAGTGGAGGTCGAATCCCAGGTGGGGGTGCAGCATCCTCAGGACACACGGGGAGTCGTCGAAGGGACTGGCACTTGGGACCCAGGAAGCTGGGCTCCCAGATTGGTTGGTGCCAAGAAATCAACAGAATGGAGATGGAAACCGTTGGTTGAGGGGTCTCTGCAGCCTGGTTCAGAACCCGGATCCATCCACGCTGCCAGTGTGGCAGTGAGCCGGTCACCTCCCCTCTGTGAGACTCAGCTTCCTGCTCTGTGAAATGGAGACGGTGATGAATATCTAACCTGCAGAGTCATTATGAGAAATAAAGAAGAATACGTACAGAAAGGTGTCAAGCAGAGTCCTTGCTCCATAGTTGACAAGACTCTAAAAACTAACACTGGAAACAACAGAAATCACTGTAACCGTATCAACACCACCTCGTGCCTGTATAGAAATTCACAAAGGGCTTTAAGCAGTCATTTTCAGATCCATCAATGAGGTCACTATTCTTGCCATTGTGCAGACCAAGAAAAGAAAGAAAGAAAAAGAAATTCCAAGAGATGTAGTTCGTNGATCTCTGTCACTGCCAGGCTTAGCGTCCCTCAGCCTTTGAGGGAAACTCTCCAGACCTCTGAAGCTCCAAGGAACACAGTTTGGAAGCCATGGGTCTACACTGTCCCTTTCCAGGAAGTGGAGGTCGAATCCCAGGTGGGGGTGCAGCATCCTCAGGACACACGGGGAGTCGTCGAAGGGACTGGCACTTGGGACCCAGGAAGCTGGGCTCCCAGATTGGTTGGTGCCAAGAAATCAACAGAATGGAGATGGAAACCGTTGGTTGAGGGGTCTCTGCAGCCTGGTTCAGAACCTGGATCCATCCACGCTGCCAGTGTGGCAGTGAGCCGGTCACCTCCCCTCTGTGAGACTCAGCTTCCTGCTCTGTGAAATGGAGACGGTGATGAATATCTAACCTGCAGAGTCATTATGAGAAATAAAGAAGAATACGTACAGAAAGGTGTCAAGCAGAGTCCTTGCTCCATAGTTGACAAGACTCTAAAAACTAACACTGGAAACAACAGAAATCACTGTAACCGTATCAACACCACCTCGTGCCTGTATAGAAATTCACAAAGGGCTTTAAGTAGTCATTTTCAGATCCATCAATGAGGTCCCTATTCTTGCCATTGTGCAGACCAAGAAAAGAAAGAAAGAAAAAGAAATTCCAAGAGATGTAGTTCGTTTGCCCCAGGTCATATGAGTAATAAAGTGGTGGAAGTGAGATTGAGATTTATCTCTGGCAAGGGTCTACGGACCTGACATGCTGCACTATTACCTTAGAGCCACACTCCCATCTTGCTGGACTGACAGGTTTTCCACAAAACACCCTGGGTCACAGATGACTGACACATGACGACTGCTCTCCACTTCTGCGCTCAGGGCAGACATTGCTAATCAATCCCCAGTCTTTCCCACTGAGCCACAACATCTTTCCTCGCACAGAGCTGTTGTAAATCGACAGCCACTGATGAGAGATTGCTGCTGGGCCCAGGAGGAGCAACACTTGGCTCGTATCCCACCCTCCCCTACAGCCCCAGTCCCCACGTCCTGGGTAGTTATGAGCCCCCAAACCGAGGCTGCTGTGCCTTACTGAAAAGGCAGGGCTCGGCATCGCTGGGTCACCGGGACGCCTTCCTTTGTCCTCTGCTTCTGCCCAGGGACGCCTGAGAAAAGAAATAACTGTCACAGAAAAAGCTATTTGTGCTTAAAAAAAAAAATCCTTCATCTAGGGGTTGGATCACATAATTAGGAGTCCTTTCCAATAAGACTGAAGCTCTCGCCTGTACTGATCGCCATTGTCCCTGCCATCCCCACCTCCCTGATGGATTAAGCTCCCTGCCTGTTGCCAGTCCCCAGCAATTTTCCTGGACTTGAATTAGATGCCAGCGAGAGCCTGCTTGCCCTGCATGGGCCCCCTTGAGAGTTTTGCCTTTCCAGGGCAGGAGGAGAGAGAGAGAGAGTCACTCATGACCCCTGGAGTCCCGGGCTCTGTGTTTTAAAGAGACACGGGATTGGAGGAATGGAGAACAACCTCAGACACACACTTCTGGTTTTGTCGTGGCCGTTCTCGCTCCCTCCTTCCCTGATGCTCACAGCTGTTTTTCTCTGGTTTGATGGGGGGAATATGATACAGTGATCCAGAACAGATACAGCAATCACTTTACGATCACAGTGTAGCTCACTTCACAGTGAGGGGGCTCACACACAGCTGACAGCTCTATGGTGTTTCTAGAAGTTACAGAGACCTACTCCCACATCCCCTCAAGGTATCTTGGTGTGTAAATGTGTATTTGTGTCAGAGAGAGAGAGAGAGAGAGAGAGAGAGAGAGCCCATTGCTGTAATCACTTCTTTGCATTCGAGTTTCTTATTGTCAGCCTTCCACCTCCTTCCCGCTCACCTGGCCAAGCCTCAGCCCAGGTTAAAGATGGGTCCTGGTGGTAAAGAATCCACCTGCCAATGCAGGAGGCTCAGGTTCGATCCCTGATCCAAGAAGATCTCACACGCTGCAGAGCAGCTAAGCCCATGCACCACAACTATTCAGCCCTGTGCTCTAGAGCCGGGAACCACAGCCTCTAAGCCCACGTGATGAAGATACTGAAGCCTGCTCGCCCTAGAGCCCGAGCTCCACAGCAAGAGGAACCACGGCAGTGAGAAGCCGGTGCAACGCAACTAGAGAGGAGCCCCGCTCCCCATAGCTAGAGGAAGCCTGCACAACAGCAAAGACCCGGCACAGCCCAAAATAAAGGAAAAGGCAGACACACTCCACGCATCCTGACTCTCCCATACCCGTGGCTCCACAGGCCCACATGGCTGCTGCCATTTTCCACTTTGCATTCCTGCTGCCGATTCGCGGTCCCGTGGCCTTTCCTTGATCCTGGCTGCCGCACAGCTTTCCCAGCTCTGTCTCCAGCCCTGCAGCTTCCCCCTCAGTTGCAGCTGATAACCTCGCATCCCTTCCCTGGCATCAGCCGGAAGTGGCCCCCTGGTGCTGCACTGCACACCTGCCAAGCTTCTCCAGGTAAGCCTGGGCTCCTTCTCCCGTCCTGTGCCCAGGGAGGCCTGTCTGAGCTGCAGACCCCGCCTGGGCCCTGCGTTCCTCCCCTTTGTACCTGTGTGAACACTTCACCCCAGCAGCTGATCCCTTTCTCTCTGGGATCATCATCATCAATTTTTCTGTTTCTACAGGGTCATTCCCATCAGTGAGCAAACTTGCTCTAACAGCTCAAACAAACAAAAATAACAAAAAAGAAACTTCCCTTGACTCCTCATCCCGCTCCAGGCACCATCTGTTGTTCCCTTTATACACACACACACAATTACTCTAAGAGCTGTCTGTGTGGTTCTAATCCTTCTCCCATTCTCCCCTGAGTCCAGTCCAGTCGGGCCGCCCTGAAGCTAGCCCGGGCAAGGTCACTGCTGAGCTCCATTTTGCCACATCCGATGGGCCGGCTTTAACACTTGTCTCATTGGAGCTGTCAGTGGCACTTGCTACCACTGGTTGTTCCCTTGTCTAGAAACGCATTCTTGACTTGGCTTTTGGGACAAACGTGCTCCTGGTTTTCCAGCCTCCTCCCTGGCTTCTCCTTCCCATCTCATCCTTCCCATCTCTTTCCAAGCTCCTCTTCACTGCCTGCCCACTGGGGCATCTTGGGCCTTGGGATTCTCTTCTGCAGAATCTCATCCAACCTCTGAGCTTCACATACAAGCTGTCCTCTGCCAACTCCCCACATCAAGCACACATCCCCAGCCCCTGAGCCTCCAAGCCCAGAAAATCCTCCAGAGGACATCCCGGTGTCTAACAGGCGTTCAACCTAAGGTGGCCACACTACCCTCCCAACATCACACAGATGACACCTCTGTCCTTCCAGCTGCTGGGAGTCAATTTCTTTGCTTCCTTTTCCTCATCCCCCACCTTTCATCTGTCAGAAAATACCGACCTTCTGAATAATCTAGAGTCCGATGACTCTTTAAAACCTCCACTGTCATTATTCTGACCCAGGTCATCATGATATATACCCTGGATTATCTTGTCCTCATTTTTACTGAGGTCTCATTGACACAACATTGTATAAGGTTACTGTGCACAGCATAATGATTTGAGATATACGGTGGAATGATTACCACAATAAGATGAGTTGCCGTTCATCACCTGAAATAGTGAAATATTCTTCCCTTGCAAGGAGAGCTTTGAGATTTTGGACACAGTAGTTGCAGTGTTGCAGCAGTAATACAGGATTGCAGCAGCCTTGCCATGGTCTTCTACTCTTCACGTGGCAGCCAGAAGCAGCCTTTTAAAACAAAAGCTAATCCTGACTCTCCTGCCCTCAAAGTTCTCCAGTGATTTCCTGTCTCACTTGGAGTGAAAGTGGAAATTCTTATCAGCGACTACAAAGCTCCTACGTGATCTGGCCTCCTCCACGTCTCCCGTTCTTGGCCACTCCACCCCAGCACAGAACCTTCTTTCTTTTCTTGCACATTGGGCACAGCCCAGACCCAGGGTCTTTGTATGTGACTTACTGCTTCCTGGGATGTTCTTTCCCACGACACGTGCACGGCTCACTCTTTCACTTCCTTCAGTCTCTTCTCAAAGCTTATTTTATCAGAGAGATCTTCCCTGACTACCTAATAAAATACTGCTTCCACCCACGCATACCCATCCATCCATACCCTGCCACGAGAGGTAGGACTTGGTGGAAGATATTCCAGCTACCTTGCCTCTGAGTGGGCAAATATGAAGAGTGTTCTTTGCAGGACTGAATCCCAGTTGCTCACAGTAAAACGTACTCAAGAACATGTTATTTATTGGGTTTCTTCCCTTCCTTGTCTCGGTTTTCCCCTTCCTTGATGGTACTTTCTAGGACTACCTCCTAAATACATGACCTCCCCTTGAATACCCTACTCAGACTTCTTTTAGGGGAAATCACACCGAAACACACTACTTGGTCAGTTGCATTTATATGACGTGATATATATTTATCAATTTATTTTCTTTACTGTCTATTTCTTCCCACTAGAATATCAGTTCCAAGGGGAACATCAGCTCTCCTCAGGGTGGCTGATGGGCACTCAGCAAATGTTAGCCCAGTGGAAGGGTTTATTCATTTACTCAACAAGTAGTAATTAATGCCTGCTATTAAATGCCTACTCTGTGCTAGGAACCCTTCCAGATGCTGAGGATACAGTGGTAAGTGGGACAGGTGACGTTCCTACTCATAAGAAGCTCACTTTCTGAGGGGATGGATAGGTGGATGGATGGATGAATGAAGAGGTAGATGCATGGTGTTGGGGTGGATGGAGGGACGGATGGATAAATGGATGGAAAGATGGACAGATGCATGGGTAGACAAATGGATGGATGAATATGAATGGATGGGTAGACGGATGGATGGGTGGGTGGCTATGAATGGATGGGTAGACAGACGATGGATGGGTGGCTATGAATGGATGGGTAGACAGACGGTGGATGGATGGATATGAACGGATGGGTAGACAGACGATGGATGGATGAATATGAATGGATGGGTAGACAGACGATGGATGGATGGGTAGCAAAAATAGGGGACCAACTCAGACCCACGGCAGCCTTACAACACCCACCACTTGGATGCTAAGGCACCCCGCTTGTCCCAAGATTTCGTATACACAGCATCTCGTGACCTGCTCTTGCTTCATCCATTCTGTCGCCCCTGCCTCAGTTTCCTCAGAGATGCCTGTGACCTTCCTCACTTCTGCAGCTGCAAACTGCCTGCTCACTGCCCTTTCAGACTCAGTTTCATACCCTCTGAAATCTTTCCTGTTCCCTGTGGCTCTGATTCCATCCTTTTTTGTGGTCCAGGACATTCAAGGCAATTCTGCCCAAACCATACGTGGAAGGCAGTGATTTTCCCCCATTGACTCTTTAAGTGTATTATAGACTGGCATTTGTGCTCATAAGAAAGTCATCTTTGCTGTTTATGGAGAAGGAAGGCAGGGTGGGGAGTGGGTCAAGCCTTTCCATTCAGGAGTCAGATGGGGCTCAGATGGAATCCTGTTTCTTCCTAACTGCATCATGTTGGGCTGGACAGGTCATCTTTCTGGGACTCAGTTTACTAATTTGTCAAACAGTTATAGGAAGGCCCCTTCTCTCTCAGAAGTGTGCAACAATCAAGGAGACCCTGAGTATAACGGAGATGAACTTGTTTGCCCCCATTCACTGTATGACCTTGAGCAAGTGGCTTCACCTCCCTGGCCCTCTGTATAATTATAAAACGAGGATAGACGTGCATTCCCCAGAAAGCTGTTGTGGGGATTACAGGAAATCACGCACACAGGATGCTTGGCTGAGAGCCTGGTGCTCAGCAAGGACTTAATTGACTATTGCTGTTATTATTTTTATAAAGCTTTTGAATTCAAAAGCTGTGGTGGACACACAGCCACCAAGCCTGCTGGGTGAACCCCTGAAATATCAGACTGCTCACATGATGTGATCATCGGTGATAAAATCGTAACCTGGAGATGTTGCTTTTTCCAGGGCTTAGAGTCTTCTGTTCTTCCTCCGGCATTTTTGCTTCTCAAATAGCAACTTTAGAAGCAGGCCAAGATTCTTCAGTTCTGTGCTGAAGAGTGAGTGCTGCAAAGCACGGGGTAAAATATGAAAGCCTTCCTCTTCACGCTTATCCCGCCAGCAATCTTAAAGAGGGCAATGCACCACCCTTTTATCTTCATCTGCAGATGAATGTAAAACACACTGCTTGGGGGATGATGGATGGGGGAAGCTGCTGAACAGATCAGTTCCTTTCCAGAAGGTTGAGGCTTCCTTGGTGAAGGCGAATACATCACCCAGATGCCCGCAGGAAAGGCCAGCTTTCAGCTGGGAGCAGGAGGAGAAAGGTGCTGATCCTCTTCAATGATTAATCCCATTTAGTCTTTAAAAACTTCTCATTGTTAAACATACGGTACACACCAAACAGTGAGAATCTATTAAAGAGTAGTAACTGTGTGAATCGCTGTGGCCTCACCGCTTGGCGCCTGGGACAGAGCAGGATTAATAATTCGGCAGCTCCTGAAAGAAACCACTGCTCTGGATTCCGCGTTAATCGTTTCCCCGCTTTCTGTATCGTTCTGCCATCATGCGCAGGTCCCTAAATGATGATGATAGTGACAGTGGTAACGGCAAAGACAGAAATATAACAGGAGCTACATTTACAGGTGCTTGCTTCGCGGTAGGTGCTCTTCTAAGCACTTGACACATATTAATTCCTTTCATCTTCACAAGACCCGTTTGAGGTGGGGGCCTGTGCCGTCTTTCTCATTCTGTAGATGTAGAGGGGTGAGTTAATTCACGAGGGCCACACAGCTGAGAGAAGCGAACATCTGCTCATGAACCTGCTGTTGGCTCCGAAGTCCATGATGGGCACACTGTTCTGTCTCTCGACGGTGTTTCGTTTTGCTGGGTTTTGAACTTTATACACGTGGTCTCATGTGCTATAGATTTTTATGGGATTTATTTCTCTGGCTCAATACTAACTTTCTGTGTTTCGCTGACATTAATTCATGTGGAGTTAAAGTGAAAGTGTGAATTTCTCAGTTCTGTCTGACTTTTGCAACCCCATGGACTGCAGCCTACCAGGCTCCTCTGTCCCCGAGATTCTCCAAGCAAGAACAGTGGGATGTTTAGCCATTCCTTTTTCCAGGGGATCTTCCTGACCCAGGGATTGAATCTGCATCTCCCACCTCACAGGTGGATTCTTTACCATCTGAGCCATCAGGGAAAGCCAATTAATTCATGTAGCTACAGTGTATTCATTTTCACAGCTGCATAATATTCCGTTATATTCATTCTGTTGATGGAAATGGGTTATTTCCATCTTCTTGTTTAACCTCTGTAGTGATACCACCATGTAGAATAAAATCCTTTCCATTTTCTAGATAAGGAAACTGAAGTTAGGGAAGAGACTTCTCCAGGTTAGAGCAGGGACATGTAGAGAAAGGCTGCAATCCTGAGACCACCTGACTTTTAAGCTCTAGCTCTTTCTGCTGTTCTGTGCTTAGACTTTAACTGCTGAGCACAGACTTTTAACTTTGAATCTACAGGGCTATTTTTAACATTTTTTTCCCTTGAGGGAATTAGCTCTGAAGCTTCCATTCTCTTTCTTCTGGGAGAAGCCGCATTCATCCTTTCACATCTACAATGCAAATGGCAAGCCCTGAGTTAAGTTTTGTGGATGGAGAGATGAATGAGCTACCAGTGGCCTTGAAATAGCACTGAGAACAGGGAGAAAAGCCAGACATTCCTGACAATAGTTAAAATGTACCGTAGCTCTGACAAGTACCTAGAAGCCCAGAGGAGAAAGGGAAATCAGGGAAGGCTTCCTGCGGACGAGACTTTCAAGTAGGGTCTTGAAGACTGAATAGAAGTTGTCCTGTTAGATGCGGGAGGGTGCTTTCCCCCAACAGGTCAAGACTTTGAAGCAGGCAAGTCCTGACATGCTCAGAGATCAGGCAGAGTGTGGGGTGGCCTGAGCGTCGGCTGTGGGAGAGAGGGAATGGTGAGGCAGGAAAGCTTGATGGTGAGTGGGCTTTGACGGCAAGCTCACGTGCTTGGGCATGGTCCTACAAGCAATGGGGATGCTGTCACTGAGGTTTCAAGGCACAGTGGCGCCCTAATGGGACCACTGTTTCGGAAGGGCCACCACTGTTTCAGAACCGTTTCCTTCTGTCCAGTGGAAGCTGGTCTTGGGGGATAGCTGTGAAATTTCCCTTTTGAGGGAATGGAAGTCCAGACTCCATCCTGGGAAGTACTGAGGATCTCAAAGGGAATGCACAATCCATATCCCTACCTTATTCTTTCCTTCACAGTAAGATGGATTTTCCATGTGTCTTAGTTTCCACTCCATTTAGCTGCATGAGCTGGGATAAATGACTTAAACCCTCTGTGTTGTGGGTTCCTTATCTACAAAATGAGCATAATACAGTCTAATAATATGAGGGAATCTGATGACAATTAGAAGAATCCATATACATAAATTAGCACAATGTCAGTGGTGTAATCTTCAATTTTATTGCAAGGTTAATATAATTATCATCACTGTTGTCATCATCATCATATTTTCAGGGCACAAAACCAGACTCTGAAATACACCGAATGATACTAAATCTTTTGAATATCTCTGTGAACTGGCCAGCACAAGCATTTTCCTCCACAGGTTAGAGATCTGAGAGGTTGAGAGAATTGCCTGACATCTTGATGAATGTGAAAGAGGAGAGTGAAAAGTTTGGCTTAAAACTCAACAATCAGAAAACTAATCATGGCGTCTGGCCCCATCACTTCATGGCAAGTAGATGGGGAAACAATGGAAACAGTGACAGACTTTATTTTTGGGAGCTGCAAAATCACTGTAAATGGTGACTGCAGTCATGAAATTAAAAGGCGCTTACTCCTTTGAAGGAAAGTTATGATCAACCTAGACAGCATATTAAAGAGCAGAGACATTATTAACAAAGGTCCATCTAGTCAAAGCTATAGTTTTTCCAGTAGTCACATATGGATGTGAGAGTTGGACTATAAAGAAAGCTGAACGCCAAAGAATGATGCTTTTGAACTGTGATGTTGGGGAAGACTCTTGAGTCCCTTGGACTGCAAGGAGATCCAACCAGTCAATCCTAAAGGAAATCAGTCCTGGGTGTTCTTTGGAAGTACTGATGCTGAAGCTGAAGCTCCAATACTTTGGCCACCTGATGCGGAGAACCAAATCATTTGAAAAGACCCTGATGCTGGGAAAGACTGAAGGCGGGAGGAGAAGGGGAAGACAGAGGATGAGATGGTTGGATGGCATCAACGACTTGATGGACATGAGTTTGAGCAGGCTCCAGGAGCTGGTGATGGACAGGGAAGCCTGGAGTGCTGCAGTCCTTGAGATTGCAAAGAGTTGGACACGACTGAGCGACTGAACTGAACTGAACTGAACTGAACCAGAATCAGTAATAGGTTTGCAACCTTGAACTTTGTCTTCTTACGAGTTTTCAACCATGACCCCTTACATGTACCCTCAGATCAGGACAATGCTCCATGAGCAACCTAGAACAGAGACGTCCTTGGAAATGGCCAACTATCTGGACTCTATGACAGCTCAGTCAGGACCTTGGACAGTGACAGGAATTTTTAAAGAACCGAGCACTTGATGCTGGGAAAGACTGAAGGCGGGAGGAGAAGGGGAAGACAGAGGATGAGATGGTTGGATGGCATCAACGACTTGATGGACATGAGTTTGAGCAGGCTCCAGGAGCTGGTGATGGACAGGGAAGCCTGGAGTGCTGCAGTCCTTGAGATTGCAAAGAGTTGGACACGACTGAGCGACTGAACTGAACTGAACTGAACTGAACCAGAATCAGTAATAGGTTTGCAACCTTGAACTTTGTCTTCTTACGAGTTTTCAACCATGACCCCTTACATGTACCCTCAGATCAGGACAATGCTCCATGAGCAACCTAGAACAGAGACGTCCTTGGAAATGGCCAACTATCTGGACTCTATGACAGCTCAGTCAGGACCTTGGACAGTGACAGGAATTTTTAAAGAACCGAGCACCTCTGTGTCACAGCAACATTCTGCCAACTTCATTCTAGCATGACGGCCATCAGTCTTGCAGTGAATTAAACAGCATTTTCAGTGGAAGTCTGGATGCCTTCTTATTCGCGTACAGTTCCATAAGTCATCCCCCCACCCCACACTCTCATTGTTTATCTTCAGGACTAATTCTTTGCTCTGATCACAGTAGGAGGCACGTGTCCAGTTCCTGAACAGTTCATTAAGGTGAAAACTCATTTCCACAAGAAACGGCAGTGAGATTCAGGCTGCAGATTGTTCTGTATCCTTCATTATTCAGAAAACAGGTCTGTGTGTGAGAGGGACTGGGAAGGAGATAAGACAGAGAGAGAAAGTAGAAATTACAGAGCACTTCGGCAGACTCATGGGTTAGATCTTTAGAATTACAACTCCAAAAGTTTTATGTCTGGGCCGAGAAGTGAGGACTGAGGACAGATCCCAACTGTGACAAGTCATAAGACCACAATAAGTACCACTGATGACTTAACCACACTTCTACTGACGTCAGGCATGTAATCTTAAATATCCTTCTTTAAAACTAAGGAGGACCCACAAATGAACAGTATAAATGGACTGATTTCTCTCCAATGAAGCTTTTCCTAATCTTCAGCATGTGAATTAATTCTGGCCACCAGGAGCCTATTGGGAGGCTCCCTGTTGTCTAGTGGAGAAGGAACCTGAGCTGGATACTGTGGACTTGGGCAGGACACCAACTTGGTGTGTTAGTCAAACCAGTCCTTTCTTGGCTTCAGCATCCATAGCTGTCAAAAGCAGATAACACCTATGTTGGGTTTTTTTGCTGGGTCCAAGTAACAGCAGAGATAGAATGGTGTAAGCACTTTGACAAAAAGTCAGCCAACACAAGGGAACATTTAGCCCCCATGTTTAGCTCTGGTCACAACTAATTATTAATAAATAATTTCATAATTATCTGTTTCTGTCCTTCCTTCCCACATGAAGGTAAGCTCCTTGAGGACAGGAGCTGTGTGTCAATCATCCGTGACTCTTTAGCATCTAACACAGTGCCTTGCACAGACTGGTCCCCACTCAGCGTCTGCAGAACAAGAGGCAGGATAGCCTAACATTTAGGTGCATGAGCTGTTGTGTTAGAAAAGCATGTCATGCAATCAGGATCATGTCCTGATTCTGTCGCATCTCAGCTGTGTGACCCTGGGCACGTCTCTCAACCTCTCTCATGATCGGTTTGTTCATCTGTAAAAGGGTGATGACGCCCCTCTGGGTCACTGGGAATGGTGAGCAAGGCCATGAATAGAAAACGTTTGGAAAGGTTTCTGGTAGCTAGGCAACAAACCTTAGCTAACACACTTATCTTCCATGTTCTAATTTTTGCATCGTGGGCCACTGAAGGGTTTCACGAGGGAAACTACCATTGCTAAGTGGGAACGCTGCCACGTTTTGTGTGGCTATTTCAAATCCATTGCAATCTGACCATCTCATCAGCCAGAAGATATCCAGAAATAGCTAGCAAGAATGTCCAGGTGCCATAGGAAGGTGGACAGATTCAAGATCTGCCACTGAGTAACACCTTTCCAATTACTCTCTGTCTTCTGGCCTTAGTTTTCCTACAGGTAAAGAGGTGGCCAGGATCGATCTCTAAGCCCACTCTGCTGTTCTAAGTGCCATGAATAATCTCTGTGCTAAAATGAGGTCACCCATTCAGAAGCCCCTGCAGCTGCTCCCAGGGAAGGGTGGAACCTAACAGAACAAAGGACGCTTGCCTTGGACAGAGCCAAGGCGATCCCTTGGACCCAGGCCCGGGCTGGGCAGCCTGAAAGACAACAATTCACAGCGGAAGCCAGAGGCAGCCACATTTCACTTGGGGGAAATCTGAGCCCGGGGACTCTCCCGGATCCCACCTGTTTCCTCGGGGAGTCGTTTTACTCAGCAACACATTCCCCTGCTCATTCTCTTTAAAAGAAGTCATCAGTGATCACAATTCAGCAAGGCGGCCTTTGCTGCTACGCTGAAAAGGACATGGACCCAGTGTCTTTCAGGAAACGGAATGCTTGCCTGGGGTTTTGAGCCAAAAACATGCAAAACACAAAGTAAACTTTTCCTTATCCCTTTCAAAAATTAGAGGGAACATTCCAATCCTGAGTCTTCAGGAGTCCTGGGAGCTGGGATCCTTCTGGATGGCCTCAGTAGTAATGGAAAGTGTCCCAAACAAGGCTTGTGAGCCTTGAGTCAGTTCTGCTTTGTCATTGACCAGCTTGGTGACTTTGGGCAAATACTATTATCTCCTCCACTCCTCCCTGCGTCTGGTACTCAGCACCTGCTCTGACGCTGGCTCTCTTTCCCCTCTAACACAGAAGTCAGTAATGGAAATAGTTTTGGCTGGGTCAGAGGTGTTGACTCTGAGTCCAGCGTTGCCCTGGGTGCTGGGGAATGCCACAGGGTCCAGTTCCTGCCTGCCTGGCGCTGATGATTACAGGAGGCAGAGGGATGGTGAGTGGACAGCTGCTTTGCTGTTGTTCGGTCGCTCAGTGGTGTCTGACTCTGCGACTCCGTGGACTGTAGCCCGCCAGGCTCCTCTGTCCATGGGGTTTCCCAGGCAAGAATGCTGGAGTGGGTCGCCATGCCCTTCTCCAGGGGATCTTCCCGACCCAGGATCGAGCCCCTGTCTCTTGCATTGGCAGGCATGTTTTCACCACTGAGCCAGCAGAGAAGCTGAGACAATTGCTTTACCATGAGACAAATGCAGAGCTGGAGGAAGTACAGACACCTTAGGGAGATGTAAGAAGGACTGTGTCTGTGTGTCTGTGTTGGGGAAGATCAGAGCTTCCCCAGAGGATCGGCCTCTAAATCAAAATCGGAAGGGAGAATAATCAGAACCACCACGTTTCGAGTACCTACCATATGACACGTGAAAGTGAAAGTGAAGTCGCTCAGTCGTGTCCGACTCTTTGCGACCCCATGGACTGTAGCCAACCAGGCTCCTCCCTCCATGGGATTCTCCAAGCAAGAGTACTGGAGTGGGTTGCATTTCCTTCTCCAGGGGATCTTCCTGACCCAGGGACTGAACCCAGGTCTCCAGCATTCCAGGAAGACAATTTAACCTCTGAGCCAATAGGGAGGTCCTTGTGCCCATTATTCCACGTAATGCTTAAAATATTTTTCGAGGCAAGGAGTCTTATTATCCTCATCTTAGGGATAAGGAAGCTGAGGCTCAGAGAGACTAAGTCAGTTTCCCAAAGCGGCACAGCTAAGAGGTGACAAAGCTGGGTTTGGTCCCCATGCATTCACCAGCCACCACCCCAGCTCTCACAGCTGAAGCTGGCCGAGCAATCAGATGCTGAGAGAGCTCTGGGTGAAATAGAACAAGGCAGAGTGTGTGGGCAGCAGAGCAGTGAGTCTGGGGAGTTCAATTTTGTGTACACTGGCCGGAACGCAGAGTGCCATGGGGAGGGTCAAGGAGGCAGTCGGTGCCACCCAACGAGGCCAAAGAGAAAGGTAAGATCTGTGAGAAGAAATGCTGTCTGATTTTCCTTTCTTGATTCAGTCCTGTATTCAGTCTTTTCTTCCTTCATTATGCACTATTTCTAAAATAAAAATTAACATTATGAACAAAAAGAAATACTGTCTTAACCTAAATGGGAAAAGGATTTGCAAAGGAATAGAGTCATGGATGCATATAACTGAATCACTTTGCTGCTGCTGCTGCTAAGTCACTTCAGTCGTGTCCGACTCTGTGTGACCCCATAGACGGCAGCCCACCAGGCTCCCCCATCCCTGGGATTCTCCAGGNTGTCTCTTATACACATCTAGATGTGTATAAGAGACAAGTCGTGTCCGACTCTGTGTGACCCCATAGACGGCAGCCCACCAGGCTCCCCCATCCCTGGGATTCTCCAGGCAAGAATACTGGAGTGGGTTGCCATTTCCTTCTCCAATGCATGAAAGAGAAAAGTGAAAGTGAAGTCGCTCAGTCTGTCCGACTGTTAGCGACCCCATCATGGACTGCAGCCCACCAGGCTACTCCGTCCACTGGATTTTCCAGGCAAGAGTACTGGGGTGGGGTGCCATTGCCTTCCCCAGAATCACTTTGCTGTACACCTGAAATTAACACAAGATTGCAAATCAATTATACTCCAGTACAAAGTAAAACTTTAAAAAGAGAGAAGGAAAGAGACTGTCTTGAAGCACAAAGAAGCCACTCGCGAGCTTCCAGCATCAGAGAGCTGCTCTCGGGCTTGCTGTCTCATAAACCTGCTCTGGCTGTCCTGCCGAGAATGCGGCTCCCTGCCTGGTGCCCATGGTCAGGGGACTCAATCACGAGAGACAGCGAAAGGTCGCCCACGGGAGGGCAGTGCTCACCCAGCCTCTCCACCCCTCACCCACTGCCATCTCCTCTCTCCCACGACCCCACGAGCTTCATGGCAACGATGTCTCACAAGGGGTCAGACCCGTCAGTTAGGGGCCCAGGGTTCCACGACAGCCACCGCCAGAGGCTCACTGGCTGTTTAGCAAAAAGGGCCACCTACTACTTCCCATCCAGTTCCCAGTCCCAGTTTGGGGGGAGACTCCCACCAAGAAAGAGCTGACCGTACTGTGGAGAAAGAAGGCAACAAAGGAGGCAGTTCAACACTTGCCTCCTTATGCAAATTGTGCTCCCCGCTAGGCTGGTGGGTGACGGCTGCTTCGGAGCCTCGGTTTTCCCATCTGTAAAATGAACTGGTTCAAGAAGATCCATGTTTTCCAGAGTATATTTCAACAAAATGGATTTACGAGATGCTCCTTGGGGGAAATAGATCTGGTGACTAAATAATTCTGGGCAAAGTTTCCTACTGTGATGCTCTTCAGGAGACTCACATCACACGGGGGTACGTTAAAGGCTCAGACAAGTCCTGCAGGAAAGATATTTGCTTAATCCATAGGCCCTTATACTTGATAATGGGCTTTTGTGAGATAACATCTCCGAGCATCATAGCAAAACCAGTGTCCTTTGGCAGCCAGACAGGGAAATTTTGGAATGGATGTTAATTTCCATGGTCCAAGTGTTGCCAGTTTAAGTTACGAGTTCCTGGAGGTCAGAGGTGATACCTCACACAGTAGGTGCCGATAAAGTAGATTTCACTTTGTGCATCACCCAACAGCTGGTGAAATAATTCATGACCACCTGGCACCTAGGCACCATCTAAAGATAATCCTTCATCACTCCCCATGCTTCCCCAGGTGCTACACGACGCGCTAAGTGATTTCTAGAGCTAGTTTCGCCTACCGTGTGCCGGCGTTGGGGGCTGCAGCTATGGTTGTCTGCTGGCAGTCTCCAGTCTCCGGGGGACCAGAAACACAGAGCCGTGGAGAGGCCCACGCAAGGAGGGCGGGAGCGGGGCATTGTCTGCTCCCTACACTTCAGCGGCTCTGCCTCCAGAGGCCAGCCCTTATGGACCACATCAGCAGGCCCCCTTGCCTCTTTCTCCAGCTGTGTTCTGCCAACGGAAGGCTCCAATAAGATACGGGACCGCAGGAGGAAAGTGAGCTTAGGGGTTCGTTCTCCAGGCTCCCCCTGATAAAGTCCCTGGGAGCTAAGACTCTCAGGGAACCCGATATCGTTCTGTCCTCTGTGAGTGCTGGACCCGCTCCTTCCTTTGCAGTTTCAGAGCTCAGCGGTAACCGTTCCCCAGTGTTGTTAGCCCAGTGTTGCCCTATATCTAGTGGGTTTCCAGAAACCCTACCCACTGTAATGCATATTCCATTGTAAATAGTCCCTTAATGAATAGGCCCTCATTAATACATGAGATGAGAGTGGTTGGGATGCAGAGTTGCGGCAAGGATTTAAAATCCTTAGGAAAAGAGGGTGATAATCAGTAAAGGCTTCACATAGGAGTGGGCATTTGAGTTGGGTTTTGAAGGCTCAATAGGAGTTGTCCAGGTAGCTGTTATTTTGAGGAGGGACACACCTGAACAAAAGTAAAAGGGGATGAAAAGACACTGGATTTGAGGGGAATAATAATTAAAACGTCAGTGATGCTGGCTTTTCTTCAAAATCATCCTCTCATGCCTCTGGAAATGGTCATCTTAGAAGACTCAGGGGCAACCCGTGGTCACAAATTCTTCAGGATTTAGCGACAAAGATGCTGCAAATGAAGCCGCAAACAAATAGACTATGGGCCAGTTCAGCCCATAGAACTTGAAGAGTTCTAATGCGCTCACAGGGATCTTCAGGAAAACTCAAGATAACGCTTAAAAATGGAAATATTTTACTTTAAATTCTGGCTTCTCTTAAAAAGAGAGAGAGAGACCATCTGGCAGTACCATTCCTGCCTTCCCATCTGGCAGAAACAGTTGGAGCTGGGAGGCTACCTCTCCAAGGCTCGGCATGGGGTCTGAAGTTTGCCACAGTCCCCACCACTCCCTATCGCCTCCCGACGAGGCATTCTTCACTTTTGTCCACCAAGCTCTATAAAAATGGTCCACTGAGCTCTGTAAAAACACACTGATGACCCTGGCTGTAGAGAGTCCAACCCCATATGTGAATCCTCTTCCCTCCCTTCCCCTCCGCCCTTGCCTTCGTGGAACAAGGAAACTTCTGGTGCTCTGACCTGTCTTCCTCCAGGACCCCCATCTGGGAGAGGCTGGAGAGCGTTTTCGCCTCGCTGTCTTTGCACAACACGTACACAGCCTTGTTTCTAAGTGGTGGAGGTAGGTTTGATCTGCCACTTATGATCAGCACTGGTGGGATTTTAAAAGACTGCTCATTCTTGGATATATGATGCCAGCCCCAGAAGGACTCTGACAGCCCTGAAATCGGCCCCGTCATTTTATAGAGGGGAAACAGGCAGAGACAGTGGTCGGATTCACACAGGGGAGTGAGGAAAAGAGAGGAGCCAGCGACTGATGGCTTTCTACTAGGCACTTTAGAGCGGTGCCTGTACCTCTTCCAGTCAGTTAGATGCGTGTTAACGCCATTTTATGAATGAAGGGTTAGACGCTTGGAGCAAGGGAGTGGGATGTCGGAGGCCACATGGCCAAGAAATGGGGACGGTTCTGAACTTGGGGACTCCAGAATCAAACGGGCACAGATGCAAGTATCAACTCTACTGCTGACGAGAGGAGCTGAGTCACCCGCTGGCTGGTCCCAAAGGAACCGTCCCCCTTTCGAGGCTCAGAGTGAAGTGGTCCCGAGCACTAGGTTACTGTCGTGGGGTAGCCCTCCTCCTCCCTGTAGAGGAGGATGCTCTAGCGCGACTTTGGAGCCATACACAGGTTCACACAACCATCCCTCTCTTTACTGGCTCTGCACCCTTGGCCAAAACCCATCCCCTCTCTGAGCTTTAGGGTCCTAATCTCTAAAGCAAGAGCATTACCTCCCTCACTCGACAGTTCCAAAGTTGAATGCAAGGGTGTTGTAAAAGTGCCGTGTAAGTTGTGGGCCCTGCTGGAAAGGTCTGGTCCCGCTTTGGGGGGTTCTTAAGACCATCCACACCGCCAGTGATTCACTGGATGCCCTCACGGGACTCAGCACCTCACTGTCCCCATGGCTAACGTCCAACAGGGACACAGGATGTGTGGGCATCTCAGTAAGGGAGGAGGCCCAGGAGGAATCCCTGCCCAGGCCCTGTGCTCTCTCCCTCCTGGGGGGCGGGGGGTCACACAAGGTGCTCTCTCCCTCCAATAGCAACAATGCAACCACACATTTGTAATACAGGCCCAGAGTAGCCTGTTTGAGACTCACAACTTAAGTTGTTTATTGGGGGCTAGCCACATAGATGTCTCTGCCAGGAATTAGCCAAACTTCCAGGCTTCTAGGAGGAAAGCAACCATTAATCACACCGTATGAACAATCCAGACCCGGGAAATCAACCTTACCAAGTTGAAGCATTCTGAAAGCAAAGTTTCCAGTTGCCAGCTTGGAGATCAACCCGGCAAACAGACCTTCCTAAAGGCCACAGCCTCAGGCCTGTTCTGTTAACTCTTTTTTGGCAAAGACCTTGTTTCATTCTATGAATCCTTATGGAGCGTCCATTAAGTTTCTGGGACAATGAGGCTGTGTGTGTCCTGGGGAATCAAAGGCACTGATATCAAGGGGTTGGCAGTGTAGGTAGTGAGAGGCATAAAAGGGGGAAAAAACCACAAGAAAGCAAAAGACAATGATGTTACAGGCCTGTGCAGGACACCAGTTAGCTTGGTCTGCCGGCATCCCATCCTTGCCTCCTGAGGTAACGGCACCTTCTCTTTCTTTTTGGACAACTTCCTCCCCCCAGCCACACCCCTCTTGCCCTGGCTCTTCTTGGGTGAGGCTGCCGATCACAGATGCCACATACTTGCGGCCAATCTCAACTGCTGCTCACGGATTTAAAGTCTGATCAGAGTCGTGAAGAGACAGAAAGTTGCTGGGACTGTGTCACACAGGGCAAAGTCTTAAGAGAGGCCACCTTCCAACTCCTGCTTTTAGGATCCCTGAGGTCTGTCTGCATGACCCAGGACCTTCCCGTAACCCTTTGTCTTAGTTCAAATGAGCCGGGGCTGGTGTCTGTCTGTTTTGTTTTCAGGGCTGGTCTTTGATGGGCGGGAGAAATATCATGTGGGAGAAGGACAGTGAGGGGTGACCGATAGCAGGGACAGCTATATCCTAACAGAGTGTGGGGAGAAGGAGGTGGAAATCAAGCCACAATCACCGCGAGGGGCAGGGAGCACGCTCCAGGCACAAGAAGCCAGGGTGAGTCTGAGGACCTGGAAAGTCCAGGGTCTGCAGCATTGCACAGAAGGCAATAGGAGGAGATGGATTTGAAGACATCCCACCCCTGTGGGTGAGCCAACCTCTGAGCCTTGCAGGCCGTGGGCAGAAGTTCACAGTACATCTTGCGGGAAACCATGGAGAGATGTATACTTTGGGAAGATCATCTGATGGCAGGGTGAAGGGTGATCAGTCACTTCCTCTCTCAGAGAACTTTCGGGCTCACACTTTCTTCCCACCTTTATCCCATTCCAGAGCGAGGTAGAGCAGGACTTATGTCCACTTTCTAGATGGGAAGGTGAAGACCCGGGTGGCGGGAGAGTGGTGTGCACCCTGCCAAAGCTGAACCTCGGATCCGTGACTCCAGGCTCTCATTCGGAAGAGTGAGTCAACTGCAGTGGGTGAACCAGGGTCTCCCTAGGTCTTAAACACCAGTGATATAAAGACCAGCAAAAGAGCAAACCGGGGCCAGGTAGACAGGCGGGAGTAAGGATGACGGTAAACCGGTAGCCCGGGGGAGGTGTGGCCTGACCTATGACTTCTCATGCTAAAAATGGTGGCTTTTTTTTTTTTTTTAAATTCTGAAATTCAAATTTAGCTGGGATTAGGGTGAGGATTCAGGTTAGGTGAGGGTTAGGGTTAAGGATAGAGTGTGGTTAGTAACCTTATCCCCCAAATGACCCAACACAGGGGAAGTAAACTGGCTCCGTAGCCACCTCCGGGCAAATCTGGGCCCAGGCTAATTCTGCATCTCCGTCAGTAATCCTTGGTGCTCAGCCCACACTTGCCCTGGAGACCGTCTCTCACTGCCCTTGATGACGGGGACCCTCGGAGTCTCCTCTGCAGCAGCCGGAACAGCCCTGCCACGCGATCACCAGTCCCAGACTCCACAGCGCGTGCGGACGCGGCAGGTATCATCTGTCTCCTGATCCGACGGGAGGAGAGGAAATCCTCCTGCCCCTCACAAAGCCGGGGCCTCCGGTTCTCCGGCGCCAAGCAGCGATTCCGGAGCAGTCTCTCTGGGATCCGACTCCCCCAGGCTGCAGACGAGAGGATGCGGTGTCGTCTCCCTGGGGTGCCTGCTCCGGGGGTGTCCAGACAGCGGAATGCGACGTTTTCTTCCTCTGCCCTCCAGGTACCTACACAGCCCTGGCGGCACAGCGTCTTTTGTGGACGATGGCGTGACTGGGGTGTCCTGTTTCATGCTTCTAAAGGTCCTCCATGGATGCCCCTGAATGCCCGGCCAGTGAATGGCCTCACTGTCTAGGCAGAGATGAGCCCGTAGTGGGCAGTGACTCCTCCATTCAATTCCCTTGCTTTGCCAGCCTGGGAGGCTTGGTTACCACCTGTTCTCCCTACACCTCCAGGGAGAAACTCAGATGCCCCTTTGCACTCAGGAAAAAAAGACCAGAACGTCTGTTTCTTTGCTGTTGGGCATCTGTGTGCTTCCTCCCCACCCCACTCCCCCAGCCTGCTTCGCTTCAGCTGCTTCTCCTCCCCTGCGCTGTTTCGCCAGCCCCTAACGCACCTTCCTGACGCTCTCCCAGACTCGTGCTCAGATGGGCCTCTTCACAGGCCCTGAGGTGGGAAGAAGCAACTTGTCCCTAAACCCCATTTAAAGTCAGCAGCCAAGCCAAGCTCAAACTTGGGCTCAGCTGACCCCAGAGCCTCCAGGGCTCCAGTGGAGTCCAGCAGAAACCGTCGGCTTATCCACACACCAGCTCCCAGAACCGCGATTTAATTACAGCACCAAGGCCAAGGGCTTTGAACGTCCCGGGCTAGGAGTTTAGAACACAGGAAGAGGGATTTTCTGTGCCTCATTTTTCCCTTCGAGGATTGTTCCCGGAGACACATCAAACCCCCAGCCCCCTTTCATCCTCCTCTTGCTTTTCCAGCTCTTTAGCTGTGAGCTGTTTTTTTTTTTCCTCTCCCCTTCCAGATAATTATTTACACAGAAGGAGAGTAATTAGCAGCTTCTTTGTTCTCAGCTCACTGCCCCTGCCTGCCTCTCCTTTCTGAAGTGGTGCCGCTTGGAAGAGGGACATCAAAGCAGCCAGGGGGGCTTCGCACTGAGAGGGACTGGCTTTGTCTGAGAGGCAAAGACAGACCATCTCAGCTTGATCGTCTCTGCCCCCTGACTGCTGCCGTTTCTCTGGGCCTGAGGATCCTCCAAGGAACCCTGGAGAGGTTAGAACGGCTGATGGCTTCCCGTCCTGGGGGTGTTGACCACAAAGGGTATGTTCTGCCCTCTCAGAAAATGCTAAAACTGAGAGAATGGTCTGGACAGCACAAGCTCACGTGCTTCTGGAGGTCAGCAGGCCGCAAGCTGAGTGGGGCAGACAAGTATAAGATGATGAGGGGGGTGGGACCTGGGGTATCGTAGACGTGCCCCTCTTGAAATCCGTCTATCGTTGCTGTGTGGCAACGAGGGGGTTGGTGTGGACTGACTCCCGGTTTTTCTAGAGAAGCTGGATATCTGAGTTTGTATGAAATTAAATTATGAAATACTGTGGAGGCCAAATGAAACACCGAAAGAAGGGTTGTGTCTAGACCACAACCTCCAATTTGCAATGTCTGATCTGTTCCAACCTCAGGCTGTTCCGAACTGGACCAGTAGTAACTGGTCCAAAAGTCAAATGAAAGGGGTGAAGATGAAGCCAGGACCGGCATCCAAGCCTCCATGCTGGGCCTTTCCAGGACTTAAGACACGAGCTGCGTGCATACTCAGTTGCATCTGCCTTTGCAGCCCCATGGACTGCAGCCCCCCAGGCTCCTCTGTCGGTGTGATTTCCCAGGCAAGGAGACTGGAGCCGGCTGCGGTTTCCTCTTCCAGGGGACCTTCCCGAGCCAGGATCGCACCTATGTCTCCTGTGGCTTCCTCACTGGCAAGCGGGTTCTTTACCACTGCGCCACCCCAGGAAGCCCTGCATAGTAGGTACCAGCTGTCAGCAATACCAGTGGTCCCCAACCTTTTTACCCCCAGGGACCAATTTCATGAAAGACAGTTTTTATATGGACTGGGGGTGGGAGGGATGGTTTCAGGATGATTCAAGCACATTATATTTATTGGGTACCTTATTCTAATCTAATGCTCACTAGACAGGAGGTACTGGCCTGGGTCCTGGAGGTTGGGGACCCCAGAACTAGATGATAAATGACAACATTTAGTTAGCACTGAACACCTATTATGCCTTAGTGCTATGCTAGATGTTACAGGTCTAAGATATATTCATCAGGACCCTTCTAGTTGCAAATGACAGAGACCCAAGTCAAACTAGTTTAAACAACCAAATGTCCTGGTTGCTACGCATAAAGGTGGGTGATCTCCAGAACTAGATGATAAATGACAACATTTAGTTAGCACTGAACACCTATTATGCCTTAGTGCTATGCTAGATGTTACAGGTCTAAGATATATTCATCAGGACCCTTCTAGTTGCAAATGACAGAGACCCAAGTCAAACTAGTTTAAACAACCAAATGTCCTGGTTGCTACGCATAAAGGTGGGTGATCTTCAGGTGTGTCTGTATCTAGACATTCACACTAATTGCCCATTGATTTTGCTTTCCCAACATTCTCTTTTTCTCACTTCTGCTCTCCTGAAGCCAAAGTATTGTCTTCATTCCTAAATACAAGCAAGATGGTAAAATTGGCTGCAGACAGCGGGAAGTTTGCCCTTTCCAGCTAAAGACCCCAGTAGGCAAAAGAGCTCCCTGTCCCAAGACTGGGGCAAACATCCCAGGGCTGACTCTCACTGGACCAATCAAGGTCATCGCTCATCCCTAAACCCATCCTTTTGGCCAAGAGAATGAAATGCTCTGATTGGCCACATCTGGGTCATGTGACCACACACAGCTCTTGAGTGGAGCTGGTCTGCGTTTTCCGTTTTTAGGTCTCTGAGTCGCTTTGAGTAGTTGTTGTGTGTGGTCTTAGGCGAAGGTCTAGTTTCATTCTTTTGCATGTGAATGCCCAATTCTATCAGCACTATTTCTTGAAAAATACTGCAGTTTCCTATTGAATGGTCTTGGCCTCCTTACTGGAAACCACTGAACCGTAAATGTCAGGGTTTACCTCTGGACTCTCTATTCTATTCCATTGGTCTCTCTGTCCTTGAGCCGGTAACACACAATTTTGATTATTACAGATTTGTCGTAAGATTTGAAACCAGGAAGTATGAATCCTGGAGCTTTGTTCTTTGACAGGATTGTTTCAGCTACTTGGAGTCCTTTTGAGATTCCGTATGAATTTTAATGAGTTTTTCTTTTTGTGCAAAAAACACCAGTGGGATTTTGATAAGGATTGCATTAACACTGGAGATGGCTTTGAGTCGTACTGACATCTTAACAGAATTAAGACTTTAAAAAAAGTATTTCATATGTACGAACACAGATAGATACGTGTTTGTGTGTGTGTTTACATGTTTGAATGTCTGTGTGTTTGCACTTGATCCTTTCTAAAAAGAATACGAAGTGGCTCTAAATCTAAGACATTGCTGGCCCACAGTAAGACATCAGTAGCTACATTGCTGAACGGTGGGCGGTGAATAGAACTGACTGAACAGAGAGCTTGTTACTGGCCATAACGTTTAGGAGCGGATGTTCATCTAGGATCAACCAGTGAGCGACTTAATTATCTAATCTTTGCTTCACTAAAGTGAAAAGGGCTTCCCCCGGGGGCTCAGATGGTAAAGAACCTGCCTGCCAGTGCAGGAGACCCGGGTTCTATCCCTGGGTCGGGAAGATCTCCTAGAGTAAGCAGTAGCAACCCACTCCAGTGTTCTTGCCTGGGAAATCCCATGGACAGAGGAGCCTGGCGGGCTATAGTCCATAGGGTCGCAGAGTCAGGCCCGACTGAGCGTCTAACCCTCTCACTTCTTTGTCTTAATGGTTTGTTTATTCATCCAATCGTTGTGTCGCTTCCTAATATAAATATTTACGATGTGCTCAACCACTTACTACTGCTGAGGAGAGGAAGCGATGGCCAGGACAGGCACGATTTCTCCTGGAGCTTATGACTGAGCTGGGGAGGAAGACATTAAAGGAAGGATAATTAATGCTTTTAACTAATAATTAATGATGGCATCAAGTTCTGTTTACTCATCTTAATGGAGTTGGTCGAGTCTCTTAAGAATGATAAAATTTACTCAGGTCCGTCGTGATCTCAAGGATTATCTTCAAAAGACTTTACTGTCCTTAAGAAAAAATTATTCGATTTGCTAAGCTGCCCTAAGAAGCCAGAAGCCACTGAATCCAGACAGGAATGATCGGGAAAAAGCCTAAATTGCAGTCACACTGTTCTCAGACTCGGACCCTTTGTGGCTGGAGTTGGCATCTACAGTCACAGTTCTTACTGGTGGCAACTGGAAAGGCTGGAGGTGGGACGAAAATGCAGATCCTGTAGCAAAATGATGTTTACCACTGGGGGGCAAATTTACACCTTGGGGTAAGGACTGAGGGCAGAGTCACTGTATGCACTGGCTGGGAACAGGGGAAATGAGAGTCCCACCCTGACCACAGACGGGAAGCAGCCAGCACCGCCTGCAGGCAGGTGTGTGAAGAGAACTGGACCAGGGCCGGAGAGCCCGCGCCAAGGCCTGACTGCCTCCCTCTGGCCACGCGGTCTTGGGCAGGTCGCTTCATATTTTTGGCTCCCTCAGTCATACCTGCAAAGTGAAACACCACATCCTCGCCAGTTCAGAGGGTGGCCGGCGTCACCAGCCAGAGTGTGTGTGGAAGCTCCCGTCCACACACGTGGGGCTGCACGCGGTGGTATTTCCACTCTGCTCTTTACACCTCGGATTTCCCTCATTGCCGCCGATTGCCTACACCTGTATCCTTGGCATTGCTGCCATTCCACGTGAGTACTTTCCAAATCAGAACCACCACTCAGATGGAAGGCCTCAGTCTCTTTTATTAATCTGAATATCATTCAAGTCAACATATGTTGTTTTCTAGCTAGACCGAGGAAATTAATTATTCCAGAATCAATGATCTTTGGTGTCAGAACATTGTAACTGCAGCGATGTAGACAGTTAGAGCAGAGAATCATGGCATAACCGTAGGGAAGGCCCAGGGCTGGGTCACCGTTTCCCCAGGAGGCTGAGACTGATCTGACGAATTACGCTCGGAGGCTACGCTGGGCTCCTGTCTCGTTCCATCTGTCTGCTCCATATTCAGCTACTCACCTCCACACAACCTACCTCTCTTTGGGGACCCTGGAATGGGCAGACCAGAACACCAGCCTTGGAGCAGAATCCTGGGGACAGAACTCTGAGGAGTCAGGGCCATCAGGGGGATTCTGACCTCAGGTGGCTTGGTGCGTAAATTGAACCAGAGGGGGCTAGGTTGTCTTCATCAATAAGTCAGATGCATTCCATTTGTGAGAGAGGAAAAAGTGAACTCAAACGAGCTTAAGCAAAAACGCAGTTTAAAAAGGGATGGTGGCGTTCGTTAACTCATCTAATTAAGAGGTTCAGGAGGTCTGGTCAGGGCTCTGCTCTCCATCTCCCGGTTCTGCTGTCTTTTGTGGCTTGGGTTTCTGCTCAAGCAGGTTCTCTCCACCTGACAGCCACTTGACTTGCTGGCCCACTAGTAGTATCCTAGCAACTCAACAACCCCAGTGGAAGAAAAAAATCGAGGCTTCCCTGAAATTCTTGCCAGAAAGGACCTAGCGATGACTCCGATTGGTCTAGCCCAGACCCCAAATCATCAGTCTCAGCAAGCCCTGCAAACAGCACGGGTTACATTCCCAGTCTTACTGGTGGAGATGGTGGCAAGGGTGTCCATCCCACCCACACCGGATGGAAAGCGTCTTTGGGGAGAGGTAGCCATCTCCTGAAGAAGGTGGGTGGGCGGAGGATGGAAGTTACACAGACAAAAATGACAGATTTTTATAGTATCAAACAATACTTCATGGATCCCAAGTCCTGTAAGGCCATCCACACAGAAAGAAGAGCTCCATGTGTGAATTAGCTTTGAAAACACTACAGGCTCAACTGCTTTGTATTTTAAAAGTTCTGAGACATCCTGCAGTAAAGAAATCTCTTTAAAAATCAGCATTTCCTAAAATGTTTGACCATGGATTTTTTTTTTTTTTGATGTGGACCAGTTTTGAAGTCTTTATTGCATTTGTTACAATATTGCTTCTGTTTTATGTTTTCCTTTTTGGCCGTGAGCATGGGGGATCTGAGCTCCTCAACCAGGGATTGAACCTACAACCCCCTCACTCTGCCTGGGAAGGAGAACTTTTAACCCCTGGACCGTCAGGGCCGTCCCCCATGGATTAATATTTTTCAGAATCAATTTTAAAATCTAGAAAACCTCCCCAAACAAACAAAACAGATGGGCTAGAGAGGGCTAAGAGTCAAGTGCCAGGAACTCCATGGCCAAACAATTTGCAGCTGATGTTAACTGGACTGAGAGGCTGGAGCTGGGCAGAGGTGAGTTACGAGCGTGAATGATGCAGGAACAAGCTAAGAGCCTCAGAGGGATGGCCCTTCCTGGATGACGGGGTGTACCTTTTGCGGCTGGAAAAGTCAGAAACTGGGAACTCTAACTGCCACGCATTCGGGGGTCCGTCTCACTGCGGGTGGGACAGTGGTAGTGGCGGATGGGGAAGGGCACTGACCTGGGGAGGCGAGGGCAGCCCGGCGTCCTAGCCAGGGGTCCCTGGCTGAGGCAGCATCTGCTCCCAGCACGTGGCAGAACAGAAGCCCCGCGAATTCAGAGCCAAACTCTAACAGCTCAACCAAGTAGAAAACCTAAGGCCGCGTCTCCCAGGACTTTCAGGCTCCAGCCTGGGATTCAGTGTCAGGATTGGACAAGGGAAACAGAGGCAGTGCGTGGATGCAGAATAGGGAATTCGGGACAGGGAGCTAGTTATCCACCTGATGGGAGGGCTGAGACCCCAAGGGACCCAGGGAGGGACCCAGGGAGGAATCCGGCTGGAAGCCCCTGCCTACTCTTGGCTGGAGGTAAAGGAGGAAGACGGTGTTACCCAGGCCTGAGGCCCCCCAGCAGAAGCTGGCTCCGCAGTGGGTGAGTCCACCAGAATCTGAGGTCAGAACAGGGGCCGCAGCAGCCACTGTGCTGATGCTGACCTGTGTGCGTGTGTGTGTGCGAGCACGCATGTGAGATTAACCCTCTTCTTCCTCTCTAGTCTCCGGCCTGAACCAGCCAGCGCTGGACCCAGACAGAAGCCAGTGGCCCAAGAGCCTCAGATGCACTAACAGGAGCCCGCTCCTTTGGCAATTCCCTGAGCAGAAAAAACAGGCGAGAGAGGTCCTGGACTGGCACAGACTCTCAGCTTCGACACAAGAATCTGTGGCTTCCCAGAGGTCCCCTGGATCCGGGATCAGCAGGTTTTTCCTGTGAAGGGAGTCAATATTCGAGGTTCTGCAGGCCATTCAGTCTCTGTTGCAATGAGTCAACTTTGCTATTGTTTTGTGAGGTAGCCACAGACCGAATTTGTATACAAACAAATTTGCTGGGCTCTCTTAAATCCCCTGGAGCAGGGCATGGTGACCCACTCCAGCATTCTTGCCTGGAGAATCCCATGGACAGAGGAGCCTGCTGGGCCACAGTCTGGGACTGCAGAGTCAGACACGACTGAGCGACTAACACACACAATAAAACTTTATTCGCACGAACAACAAGGGGTCAGATTTGGCCCGCCAGGATGCAGGAACCCGGCAATGTAGGCGAGGCACTTACCATCTTTGCACCTGACACCCAGGAGGTGAACTCTTAGCTTCTCTCCACAGAAACAACATCCTGGGCGGTACAGATGGCAAAGCTCATTAAAAAAAAATAAAAACATGCTTGAAATCGTTCCCCCAGATTCTGATGTGCAAAACCTTTCCCAGGCTGTCACGACAATCTACTCTACCGTCAACACGTGTCAGATGCTCCGACGCTGTAACCTGGACCTGCCGCCGCCTCCAACCTTCTCTAGGACAACGTGCAATTTCTTCTCTAGGACAACGTGCAATTTCTTCTCTAGGACAACGTGCAATTTCTTCTTCCGAGAGCTCCTGGCATGGGGGGGAAGCTTGAACAACGGGGGTTTGATTTTGAATCAAGCATAATGAATCACCAGGCAGGGGCTGCTCTCTCATTGGTTTGAAGAGGCTGATTCTGTCTTTGGAATTGTGAGAATAATTCTCCAAGACGCCCTCTGGGGGCTTAAGGGTGGATTTAGGCAGGTGGTGGTGATGTATTCAAAAAAGAATGGGTCCGGAATGGTGCAGACAGCAGCAGCTGCTGAGCCCCGAGGGGTGGATGCTGGTCCTTTCCCCAAGCTCCAAGGGCAGGCAATCCCTGAGCTCCTCTTGCCTGGGAGAGGCGCTTGACGCATCCATGACAAAGAATTCCTTCCTGGAAGACACAGATCTTTAGAAAGCCCTTTTGTTTTGGCATCTCAAATGGAAATGGTGTGGCGTATTTTGTACATCTCTGCCCTCCTCCTCTGATCTGGTCACCCCCTTCATTAACGCCCCACCATCCGTCACCCCAGCAGCCACGGCCCTCGGGCAGGCACAGTACAACCTATATGACACAGTCTTGGTTAGCTGAAAGAACCGTGACCCCTGAAATTGTTGGCCACGCGGCATTCACACTCAGGAAATGTCCTTGTCCAGGGCTACTTCAGAGAGGCCCCGAAGATATTGTGAAGGTCAGTGTTCTAGGACCCTCCTCTCGGAATTCTATTACCTTCCCTGTTATATGACCACGACATAAAACAGGAGGAAAGGAAAAAAGATCTGTTGTCTGGAAATCCTGAATGTATACGCCACTGCAGCTGTCAGAATCAGCTTTCTCGTCGGGTTTTAAATCGCTTGTCCTCAGCTTCAGGCACCCACAGACTGGCCTCAGGTGGTTGTTGCCTCGTGACTGGCCCGTCAGTGAACCACTCCCCCCATCCACACCCAGTCCCCACTGGGAGGTTCCCCTCCCCGCTCCCCTCTAGGTTTATCACGACCTCTGAGCAGAGTGTGGACATCAGCTTGTAACACTGCTTATCTGTCTCCAAAATTCACCAGAACTGAATCTAGTCTTTCCCAGTATTTCGAAATACATGTCCAACTCTTTGTGACCCACCAGGCTCCCCTGTCCATGGAATTTTCCAGGCAAGAATACTGGAGTGGGTTGCCATTTTGATGATAGTAAACAGGGCTTTTCTCATTTTCCCAAATCCAGTTGATGGAGAGGGCCTGCCTCTAGCCACATCCAGACTCAGCAGGAGAGTTCCATGATTGATTAGAAATGTCTGCAGCAGACACAGGTCTGGAGGGTGATGACATACGTGCTGCTTATATGCTGTCCTATGGCAGGTGTTCCACCGGTGCTTGCTGATGCTGAGTGGAACAGACAGAGCTCAGGCCTGAGTCAGAAAGGGTAGGATTTAAAATGGGCAGTACTGCTAGTTAGCTGGGTTGGGCTTCCCTGGTGGCTCAGCTGGTAAAGAATCCCCCTGCAAAGCAAGAAACCACTCACAATGCAGGAGACCCGCGTCCAATCCCTCGGTTGTGATGATACCCTGGAGGAGGAAATGGCAAGCCACTCTGGTTTCTCGCCTGGGAAATCCCGTGGGCAGAGGAGCCCGGCAGGCTACAGTCCATGGGGTTGCAAGAGTCGGACAGGACTTAGTGATTGAACCGCCACCACCATACTCAACAAGCTCCTAATCCTCTCTGGGTCCCCACTGCCTCAACTATTGAGGGACAAGCTGAGATCCAAACAAAAATGTTTACCCTGGAACCTCCAGTCTTGCAGAAGCTTATGAAGAAACTAATGCACAGCCCCCAGATGACTGTCCATGTTGCAAAAAGACTCACGAAAATGCTGCAGCATGTAAATGGTTAGGAGTGACTTTACGGTCAGATCAACCCAAGTTCTATAGCATATTAAAAAGCAAAGACATCACTTTGCTGACATAGGACTGTATAGTCAAAGCTATGGTTTTTCTAGTAGTCATGTACGGATGTGCGAGTTGGACCACAAAGAAGGGTGAGCACCGAAGAACTGATGCTTTTGAACTGTGGTGCTGGAGAAGACTCTTGAGAGTCCCTTGCACAGCAAGGAGATCCAACCAGTCCATCCTAAAGGAAACCAGTTCTGAATATTCATTAAAAGGACTGATGCTGATGCCGAAGCTCCAATACTTTGACCACCTGATGCAAAAAGCTGACTCATTGGAAAAGACCCTGATTCTGGGAAAGACTGAGGGCAGAAAGAGATGGGGGTGGCAGAGGATGACATGGTTAGATAGCGTCACTGACTCAATGCACATGAATTTGAAGGAACTCGGGGAGATGGTGAAGGATAGAAGAACTTGGCGTGTTGCAGCCCATGGGGTCCCGAAGAGTCAGACAGGACTTTGCGAATGAACGACAACCCAAGTTTGGATGCTTATGGCTGTTACAGAATTCCTTAGTTTCCACGGCTCTTCAGCCGTGAGGGACGATCCCACAGTCTCCTCAACCGTGAAATGACCACTCGTGACCATCCGTAAAAATGAAGTACGATAAGGCTTGTCCAGACCTTGGCAGGGCCCCAGGAGGCACCTAACAAGTCTTGTCATTATTGGTTTTGTTACTGTTTTAGACGCGGTGGACCACTTTTTCAGAAGCATCCTGTTGACTGACTGATCGTTAGCTGCATAGACCCGCAGGTATTCTGCGGGGAAACACACCCTTTTCCTGAAGATCACAGCAGTTTCGTTTCCTGGCTGGATCCTTTAGAACATGAGGCCCAGGGGAAGTGGGGTGGGGGTGGGGACATATCAAAGAACCCTCTGATGTGGAAAAGGCCAGGGACCCCAGGCACGGCTGTCTTCTACAGCTCTTTCTTCTCCTGAATGTCTGCCTTCCTCTAAATGCCAGCCGCGTGTCCGTACAGCGCTGGGCGCGCAGGCGGCTCTCCCGGCGGGAGGCGAAGCCATTCTGGATTTTCCTGCTATTCTGTGACTTGCTCTTCAGTCTGTGTCCCCTGTTGGGCCAATTACCGACTTAAAGTGTTGTTAGGAAAAGGCAAGCGCATTCATTACGTGGCGGTGAGCACTCGGGCTCTGTGACTTTCTCTTTATGTGTTTGAAAAGCCATTCTTTCTTGGTCTCTCTGTGGGCGCGTGTCACCAGAAGGCCTCCAAACCTCAGATTCTTCCCTGGTAGCTATCTTCTCTGCACCTGCCCGTCTGTCACCCTGGGGTGCTCGGCGGGGACAGCACAGGTCCGGAAACACGGGCAGCAAAGAGCTGAGCAGGGACGGGAGCTGCTGGGAGCAGAGACGTTAAGCACTCAGGGGATGAAGACAATGGAGGCAGGAATTGACTTATCTTGTCCAGCATTCTTGTGGCACAAATGGAGGTGAGATCGCATGATGCCAGGAAAAGGGAAGGTGTTAGTCACTCAGTCGTGTCCGACTCTTTGCGACCCCGTGGGCTGCAGCCCACCAGGCTCCTCTGTCCATGGGAGTCTGCAGGAGAGAATGCTGGAGTGGGTAGCCATTCCCTTCTCCAGGGGATCTTCCCAACCCAGAGACTGAACCTGGGTCTCCTGCCTTGGCAGACGGATTCTTTACCATCTGAGCCACCAGGGATGCCATAACTTAATGGAGTAAATTCCACAAAGACACTTGAAACCATGAGAACACCCAACACTCTCGTGGTGTGAAAGACAAGGCTAGGAGTGAGGATACCTGGGTTCTTGTTTGACCGAAGCAGATCTTTCTGGCTCCCAGCCCTTCCTTCTGCGAAATTTCTGACATCATCATTTTCCACCCAGTCCCTACAATCCATGGATTTATGACTCCATGAACCAAAAGCCTACGGATTCACCGAGTTCTTTGGTAGATCCCTACTGCGGCTTCACAGAGTCTCCATATTTTGCAACAGACTCTCAGCTGACTTCAGAGGAGGGTTCCCCAGATCTGGATACACCGTGGAACAACCCTATCCATCAGAGTACAGAACTCAAATCTCCAGGGAGCTAGAATACTACCTACTCATCTGATCAATCATTTTCATCCTACGATAAGTACTTTAATGCAAGGCATGCGTACGTAGGCACTTTTTATTAATCCAAGTCTGCTGTCAATCTGGGAACAGATGAACCCTTTCACTTTACTTTGTCTAAGCAAGCAACATGAGCTCATCTCAGGCATAGGGCTAGTTTCTCTGGTAGGGTGGGATCTTTTCTGCATCTTCAAGCCAGCCTGACATCTGCTTGCTTCTCCAACCCAGCTACAAGGAGGCATACATGCTCTCCCAAAGTGATGCTCCTGATGGCGTTTTCTTTATTTGCTCCCACCTTAAAAAAAAAAAAAAAAAAGCTTACTCCGTGAAACAGGCACAGGGTTCTATAGGCAACCTTAGGGAGTCTAGAGTTCTTCATTAGCTGAAAGATTACAGTGGAGTTCCTCCATCTCCCCTGCAGCCTCCTTGCTAGCCTCCTGCCAAACAGAAAGATAAAGAGTTGCAAACTGATTTGATCCCCTTTTGCCAACATGATGGCAACAATCTCCATGAGAGCTTTCCCCCTTCATCTAAAAGGGAGAGATTTTTCCTTTCTTAAAAGAGAAAGCCTCTCCTCACTAGCGTCATCAGCATCTCAGTGTTTACTGAGTTAATATGACAGTGGTCTCCTTAGCAACCTCGGCTCTCACAGAATTAGAGTAGACAAGACCTTCTTTAATGCTCCGGGTTACAAAAACCCCAGCCTAGACCAGAACACGGCTCTCCCCAACGAAGGCAAACAGAACGTAATGAGGTTACAAAAAAAGAGAGAGTGATACAAGATAGCTTTTCCGCGAGTAGCTTAGCAGGCAGGGCTGTTCTGTTCCACATGGGTACACTGTGACTAAGGACCTGGGGCACAGTGGGATGGAGCCTTGTGTCAGCCTCATCCCTAAATGAACTTAGTGTTCTGCAGAGAAAAGAGGTTGCGCTTACACAATGCTCAGCCCTTAGCTTCTGACCGAGGCGCAGAGATTGTAAATGAGGGTTCCTAGCGTAGAGTCTGACACGCACCAGGTCAGGAAGCCTGCTGGAGCTGATGAGCTTATGATCTACCAGACCGTCCACTTTATGAAGACAGGGCACCCATCTGCCCTCTTTGAGACTGATACTTAGTGGCACCTGGCACTAACTGATGCTCAAAATTTGTGTTACTTAAATGCATCTTCTCTGTGTTATTTCATCGTCAGATCCTCAAGATACCAGAGGATGTGGGTAACATCATCAGTTTACATTTTACAGATGAGAAAGACCCTGAGGTCAAGTCTCTGGACTCAGGTCCAACTGGGCTCTGTCAACTATGCAGTTGGCCCCGGTGCCGAAGCCTTCACTACGCTGCCTCAACAAAGTCGCGCTCTCTGTCTGGGCTCTGCGAAGAGCAGAGTGTGGCTCAGTGTCTCTCCAGGGCTCTCAGCCCTGTTTGGTTCCAGCTTGGAAAAAGAGAGTGTGATGTGGATATTCCCCTCAAGGAATTTTAAGCATCCTTGGTGCTTTGAAATTTCATGACTCTGCCCGCCCGCTCTCTCCTTCACCCCATGGCCCTTGGAAGTTGTCTCCAGATTTGAAGTGCGAGTGACCCAGTTTCAACATGGCTCATTCTAACTCATCAAGGAGAGCTCACTTTCTGTTGCTTCTCCGACTTATGTTTATCCAAATTCATCACAGGAACAGGGCCTGTGCATCCCTGGCAGGAGATTTTCCGTGAGTAGGAAAACCTGCTGCACAGGTAGATTTTCCTGGCAGGGACACCCGAGCGCCCAGGACTCGGGGGGTGGGGTGGACACATAGCTAATTTCATTGAGCCCCAGTAAAGATCTGATAGCCCCCCTTCCCGAGGCTCGAATTGTAAAGGAGGAGGTAAAAAGGTAGCTGTCAACATCTGGGTGAGGCAACGTGGTTTATGACGCAGGTTCGCCAGGGGGAGCCCCAGGGAGTAGGCACATCACAGAGCTGTCTCGGGGCTCCCTGCTCTGGGCTGATGCTCATCACTGGCCTGGGGAAACAGCAGGGAAACCCTCAGAGGCATCCTGGGATCCGCCCCTTTCCTCCACTCCCACCTTCAATCAGGTTTTGATGGCACCTTTTGTCTCGCCTCCTCTCTGCGTTCACCCAGCATGTCTCTCACCTGGACCTTTGCAAGAGAATCTCCACTGTCCCCACCCGCTCCCTGTGCCCCTCCCTGATCTATCTCCTCCTTTGCAGCTCCAGTGATTTTCTCAGTATGAAAATCTACTCAAAACCCTTCAAAGACTTCTCATGTTTTTTAATCACAAAGCCAAACCCATTAGCCTGGCAGTCAGAGCCTTCATGAACTTGTCCCTAAGTCTGTGGTCTCACCTCTTAGCACCTGGACTCGCCCTTTCTAAGCGTCGGTCGACTCCTCACCGCCGCATGGCTGCACATTTGATTTCTATTAACCCCAAGTGCACTCTGTCCCTTACGGGGCAGGAGCCCCTTGTGCCGTCCCTGATGCAGTTCTTAAGCGCGGATGTTTCACTGTCTCCCCCAGGGAGCTCTCCAGCTCCCCAGGAAAAATTCCAGAAACCATGAGCTTTGGGTTCACTCCCAAGAGACTGAAAGGCATATTGTACAGGCTGAGTAATCTGCCCCCATATTTACACAGAGTACACTAAAGCAAGACAGTAGCCAGGATGCCTCAGGCGATTAGAGCCTGGGCTGCTGACGTGACACACAGGGGTGTAAATTCCAGTCCTGGCCAACCAGCCCGGCTGTGGGCAAAACGCGGAATGTGTACCCTGGGTTTCCTTCTCAGTAAAATACGGGCAGTGGTATTACCTAACTTACTGTTTAAAAAGAAAACTATGTAAAAGACCAATGCTGTATCTTGTACAAATTGTGTTTAATAGGTGGCGGTCGTGGGGAGGAGAGTAACCCAGAATGTTGGCAGCGATAACAGCGCGACCCAAGTAAATCCTGGCTGCCACGTGGCCTGGGAGTAGTCTGGCATTCAGAGAAGCACAGTCCAGCAACCAAAAAGTACAGAAAAGCAATTATTTCGTTTTCTCTCTTAACGAGACACCCAATTCACAAATCACAGCATCATGTTTAAAACTCCCTTCCCCAGTTTCTCTTATCCTCCCATCTGGCAGCTGCCCCAACACGACTTCCTTACTACAAGCCTCAATTCTCAATCAAACACTCAGCACCCAGCCTGTCAACTCTCCCTGTTCTCTTTTCGTCTCCGGCTCACTTTTTTCTTTTTTTTTCCTCCTAAATAAATCTTTCCAACCCCACCTCCTGGCTCTCCCCCGACTGAGTTCTCCTTCCTTCTGCATAAAAAATGTCTGAGGACCAGGGGAGAGAGGGTGAGAACGCTGGGCAGACAATAGCGAAACTGAGACTTGCCTGGGGGCCAGCGGTGAAGAATCCACTCTGCAGTGGAGGGGACTCGGGTTTGCTCCCCGGTCTGGGAATGGAGATCTCACATGCTGTGGGGAAACTAAGCGCTCACGCCTCCACTCCTGAGCCTGTGTGCCCCGAAATCCGTGCTCCACACCGAGAGAAGCTGTGCACTGCTCCCAGAGAGCAGACCCTGCTGGCAGCATCTCGAGAAAGCCTGCGTGCAGCTACCAAGAGCACAGGCACTGCAGCAAAGGCCCAGGGCAGCCGCAAATGAAAACAAATTAATTTTAAAAATAGCGAAGTTGTCCTTGGTCTGTGAGGGGAGGGGATGAGGCTGATAATGTAAACCCACGCGTCCCGTTTTCCTGTTAAACCAGCATCAGGGCAACACAGGACGTGACAGACAATGAATGAGTCAACTGCCACCTCTCTCCTTTGTAAGTAGCTGCACCAATGGAGAAATCAATCATTGCTTATTCTGTAAGAAGATAATGTGTGAAATGATCAAAACCATCTCAAAATACCCTGCAGCCTCGCTGGAAGGATTCCTATCTCCCGAATGTATGCCTTTAACCCCTAACAAGCCTGCAGTGCAGGAGACAAGGGCTTAATCCCCGGGTCAGGAAGATCCCCTGGAGAAGGAAATGGCAACCCACTCCAGTATCCTTGCCTGGAGAATCTCGTGGACAGAGGAGCCTGATGGGCTGCAGTCCAGGGGTTCAAAGAGTCAGGCACGACTGAGCAACTAACGAGCCCGAATTCTGCTCAGCCAGCCGCGGAGGAGAGGGACCTCCAGAGCACGGGGAAGCCCACCAGTTTTAGATGTTACCAAAACCTCCTAAAATAGACCCCAAATGCACTTAATCTTTTGATTTAACCTGTAAGTATGTATCCTATAAAGTACTGCAAACATATATTCAGAGAGACATTTTTCAAGGATATTCATTACAGAATTATAGAAGCAAAGACTGGAAAAGGTATAAATGTCCACCGGGCAGGACTGGCTACAAATTACGGTTGGTTCATGG
The DNA here is from genome assembly GCA_006410675.1 of Oreotragus oreotragus. NCBI lineage: Eukaryota > Metazoa > Chordata > Mammalia > Artiodactyla > Bovidae > Oreotragus > Oreotragus oreotragus. Next base: position 60,552 of record SJYX01004397.1, read on the forward strand.
ATTGACAAAGTCTGGGGCGGGGGGGGGGTACTCTTTATGCTGAGTCAGGACAGTCTCCTAGGCATAAGAACAAAGCAGAGAAGTGTCTATTTAATATAAACTCTGCTGTGTTTTAAAATCACTTTAAAAATTGTGTACTTTAGGACTTCCCTTGGTGGTACCGTGGCTAAGAATCTGCCTGCCAACGCGGGTGACATGGCTTCGATCCCCGGTCTGGGAAGATTCCAGATGCCACGGAGCGGCTGAGCGCATGCGCTCTGGAGCCTTTGAGCCACAGCTACTGAGCCCGTGAGCTGCATCCCCCGCAGCTCACGCCCCCAGAGCCTGTGCCCCACAGCAGGAGAAGCCCCGCAGGGGGGATCCTGCGCACCGCAATGACGAGCAGCCCCGGCTTGTCGCAACAAAAGCAGCGAGGGCCCAGTGCAGCCAAAAACAAATTTTTTTGGGGGGGGGGTGTACTTTACCTTTATGCTTGTCAGTGCATAAAAATATCTCAGGAAAGGTAAACATAGATCACGAGGAGTTTTAACCCCAGGGAATGGGCTCAGGGTGGAAGTAGGGAAGGATACGTTTTTTATTGCATATTTTTGGGTAGTTACTCTTTTCCATAGGCAGGTCTTACTTCATAATGAAACATTTTAGGAAGAAAATAGGCTTGGGCTCAAACCACATCTCTTCGAGCTTTATGAGTTTGGCAAAACATTTCACTTCTCAGCTCTCTGCATCCTCCCTTTGAGATGGGAATGGTGACCTGTATCTTACCTGCTGTGGGAATTAGGTATCACTATCTGTATGCAGGTCAGGAAGCAACAGTTAGAACTGGACATGGAACAACAGACTGGTTCCAAACAGGAAAAGGAGTACGTCAAGGCTGTATATTGTCACCCTGCTTATTTAACTTCTATGCAGAGTACATCATGAGAAACGCTGGGCTGGAAGAAGCACAAGCTGGAATCAAGATTTCTGGGAGAATTATCAATAACCTCAGATATGCAGATGACACCACCCTTATGGCAGATAGTGAAGAGGAACTAAAAAGCCTCTTGATGAAAGTAAAAGAGGAGAGTGAAAAAGTTGGCTTAAAGCTCAACATTCAAAAAACGAAGATCATGGCATCTGGTCTCATCACTTCATGGGAAATAGATGGGGAAACAGTGTAAACAGTGTCAGACTTTATTTTGGGGGGCTCCAAAATCACTGCAGATGGTGATTGCAGCCATGAAATTAAAAGACGCTTACTCCTTGGAAGAAAAGTTATGACCAACCTAGAGAGTGTATTCAAAAGCAGAGACATTACTTTGCTGACTAAGGTCTGTCTAGTCAAGGCTATGGTTTTTCCAGTGGTCATGTATGGATGTGAGAGTTGGACTGTGAAGAAGGCTGAGCGCCAAAGAATTGATGCTCTTGAACTGTGGTGTTGGAGAAGACTCTTGAGAGTCCCTTGCGCCGCAAGGATATCCAACCAGTCCATTCTGAAGGAGATCAGCCCTGGGATTTCTTTGGAAGGAATGATGCTAAAGCTGAAACTCCAGTACTTTGGCCACCTCATGCGAAGAGTTGACTCGTTGAAAAAGACTCTGATGCTGGGAGGGATTGGGGGCAGGAGGAGAAGGGGACGACCGAGGATGAGATGGCTGGATGGTATCATGGACTCGATGGACGTGAGTCTGAGTGAACTCCAGGAGATGGTGCTGGACAGGGAGGCCTGGTGTGCTGCAGTTCATGGGGTCGCAAAGAGTCGGACACAACTGAGCGACTAAACTCACTCACTCACTCATGTACACAAAATACCCAGCATGCATTTGGAAGATAGAAGATGCTCAGTAGATGGGAGTCTTTCTGCTGTGGTCTGTCTTCAAGCCTTGCTAATCACACTAGCGTAGAACACTCTGTTTCCGGGCTTTCATCTTCACCTCCCTTGCTTAGAATGGTACCTGCCCTGAACATTCTCTCCTCCACAGCTTGTAACTATTTCTGGTAACTCTTCTACCCAAACATCCAAGCTTGGAGGCTACATGGAGCCCATTAACTGCTGGACCCTCCCAGAGTCCCCTTTTTATTGCCCATGAGTAAAAATAAGAATATCTAACATGTGTTGGGCACTTTCTACGAGCCTAGCACTGTTCTAACACTTCATTCGTGCGATTACACAGGAGACTAAGGCTCATTATTATTACCCTTGTTTTAGAGACAAGGAAACTCAAGAGGAGGTGCACTGAGAATTTTGCCAAGAGGTGTAGAGAGCCAAAATCCCATTGTCCCTCTGTCTGCTGAATTCATCTTTACTTTACCCTGTCCAGAGAATTCAGATACAGTAAGAGCTGCAGCTCTTCATCCCATGACCACTTGGTAATAGCCCTCATCCATTCACACAGACCTGACGCCTGCAGAAGGAGCAGGAGGGAACCTCGGGTAGCTTCTCCTGATGAACTGTGCCTGTCTGAGCATTGAGAACTCGCCACGTGCTGAAACTCCCCAGGAGGCTGCCCTGCCTGGTTATGCTGGGGCTCCGACGGGACCCTGGAGCTGTATGCACTGCATACTTGTGGTGCATAGTGATGACCTACCTCCAGCCTCAGATAAATAGCTCGTACTCCCCATGCTGCCAACTGTATTTCTACAGCGGTTCTGTAGGAGGGACTGTGCATTTAATGGTAGCTCATCAATTTCCGTGCACCCACTGAGGTGACCAGATGGGTGTGTTCACCCTTGTTTATTCGTTTTATAATTTAATTTCCCATCAGAGATGAACAGGGTTGTTTCTGAGGTCATTTCTTGTAAGAACTGATGTCAACTCAAGCACTGATTCAGAATGACTTTGCAAGAGCAGCTGCCCTTTCAATTTCGAAGCTCCAGTGGGTTAAGTCTGGATGGTGGCTTTGAAATGCAAAAGCGGGTCTGCCACTCCTTTGCATTTGCTGTATACCAGGCACAGAGACTGGTACTTAACGTGCGTTTTCCCACTGACTCTCCGGGGCAGCTTCATGAAGCCGCTTTCCGGTTATCAGAGAGGGGAAGTGACTTGCTCCAGGCCGCCTGGAGGGTGATCAGAACACAGACGCAGATCTTGTGCTACACGTTCGCGCCAGTGTCTCCCTGAGCTGGGCACATGGGATTCAGCTTTGACCAAAACGGTCACAACTCTGCATTTATGAAACCTTTTTGCGTTGTGTCAGGAGCACATTATGCTTGCTAAATAACCCTGCCTTTTATTTGCCAAGTGTTTTAAAGTTTATAAAATACACTTGCACTCATTATCTCGCTGTGAATAAATGCACTGTACTGCCCCATGGTTCAATAAATGGCAAATGAGACCTGTGACTCTGGAGTGGCTTAATTTGAAAGTGCGTCCTCTCCATTCAGTCTTTGTGAATCCGGAGGCTGTGTTTACTATCCTTAGAGCAATTGCACGGAGATTAAATTACTGTCCCTCTTCCCCTCACTTCGCCCTCTCCTGCTGCTCTTAAAATGCTTCTTGGGTCTCCAGGTCGGTGGCTTCTGCTTTCCAAGGCCACTGCGTTTGGATGAAAATACAGTTCTCTGGACCGGGAGCAGGGTGTCACCTTGGAGCCCTACAGGGTTTGACTGGCAGCTGGGCCAGCCCCTGAGCAGTCAGCTTCCTCTTGAAATCTGCTCTTCTTCCCTTATACCATTGTTTCCTTCTTCACAAGGTGGAACAACAAGCAAACAGTACGGAACAACTGCACATCGGCTCTGTGCTGCAGCCCCAGAGAGCGTGATCAAGAAGTCAGTCTCTTCTGCCCCCGGAGGACAGGGAGCCCTGAATGATATGTCGCAACCCTGTGAGACGCCTGTCAGTTTCTGCATTGCCTTCCTTTCTGCTGGCGGAGAAAACTGCTGTAGGCAGATGGCAGGAGCCCTCCTTTGTCTCTGAGAATTCTCTGTGTCTTTAACCCTCAGCTAATAATAATAATAACATTAATATCACTACGTCTAAATCTAAGCCTTAATTTTAGGATTCAGGGCAGTGGGGGTGCATCATACACTTATCTCATTGGTCTAGAATTTGGAGATTTTTCAGCCTATGTTCCAAGTCCTTTCAGGGCATCCTTTCTAACAATTACCTTTTTTGTTCCTGTTTCGTGCCAGGAAAAACTTCCTCTCCTTGAGGATTTTACTGCCTAGTGGGCGAAACCAACAACGCAGTGCAGACCAATGACTAAAGCACATGTTGTGATTCAGATCATAAAGAAAATAAACAGGCTGCAAGGTTCAAAGTAACCCAAAGACACCCATGTAGACTCCGAGAGGAGAGGACATTCGAGCAGAGGTCCCTGGTGCCTGGACACCCTCGAAGGCTTTGAAATGCAAAAGGGGGTTTGCCAGAGCCCAGCTCCCCCACAGTTCCAGAATCCCTGCACCCAGGAAACCTGGTCCCCCACAATCCCAGAATCCCCTGCACCCAGGGCCCTGGTCCCCCACAATCCCAGAATCCCCTGCACCCAGGAAACCTGGTCCCCCACAGTCCCAGAATCCCCTGCACCCAGGGCCCTTGTCCCCCACAGTCCCAGAATCCCCTGCACCCAGGGCCCTTGTCCCCCACAGTCCCAGAATCCCCTGCACCCAGAGCCCAGCTCCCCCACAATCCCAGAATCCCCTGCACCCAGGGCCCAGCTCCCCCACAGTCCCAGAACCCCCTGCACCCAGGGCCCTCGTCCCCCACAATCCCAGAACCCCCTGCACCCAGAGCCCTGGTCCCCCACAGTTCCAGAATCCCCTGTGCCCGGCCCTGCCGTCAGGGAGCCGCTGGGCCAGTCCCACCCACCTGGGCTGACACCAGAGATGAGAAAACCACTGTCTCAAATCCTGTGGACCCAGCCTGCTCACCACAAGCCACACTCTGCCCTGGACTGGCTGGGCCCTGGAGAGACTGTCAGTTTCTGCATTACCTTCCACTGTCCAGTGTGCCTGTCCACTCTCAGTACAACACGAGCTTCGAGACACCCTGGACCCAACTGTGTCAGGAACTTCCCCGTCACCTGTGAGCTGACACTAGCCCTGGGATCCCTGGGCCCTGCAGCCAGACTCCAGGACCTGGCTCTGCCTGCCAGCATCTGGCACTAGCCCCTGGGACTTGGCTTCACCCCCCAGAGGGCAGGCAGCAGCCCCGGAGTCTACTGCCCACCAGTGAGGCAGGACTAGCCCCAGGGCCCCCTGGGTTCCACAGTCAGTTGCTTCGTGATCCAGTCCCACCAACAGTGGCAGCAGCAGCCACACAAGGCAGGGCCTGGAAACCAACGGGACCGAGGGCCGAAGTAGCCTACAAGTCGGCCCGCATAGTCACAGCGTGGGGCCGCTAAAGGATCCACACAGCTCTCGGGGGGAGGCCCTAGAGCATACAGCTTGAATGTAGGGGGCGGTGGGGGGTGCTGCTGTGATCCACAGGACTTCTCCTACAGAAGGTCACTTCTCCCAGGTCAGGAAATGGAACTAACCTACCAGATACGTAAAAGCACCAACAGCAGTTTCGGCAAAATGAAGTGACCGATGCGGACTCCGATAACTGAAATGAAAGATTCACTGGAAGGGATCAGCAGTGGTCTAGACGACAGAGAAATGGGCCAGTCAGCAGGGAGACAGAGACGCGGAGCCGTCGATGCCGAGCAGAAAAGAGGAGCGGGGACAGAGACCTCTGGGGGCACATCCAGGACATTAATATTTGCAACAGAGGGCTCCCAGAAGGAGAAAGAGAGAAAGGGTCTGAGAACATATTTGCAGACATACGAGCCAAAAACCCTCCTAACCGGGGAAGGAAACAGTCACCCACGTCCAGGAGGCTCAGAGAGTCCCACATAGGATGAACTCAAAGAGGAACATGCCAACACACATCGAAAATTAGACAATATTAACAGCAGCAAGGGCAAGGCAACCAGTGACACACAGGGGAACTTCCATAAGACTATCTGCTGAATTTTCAGCAGAACATCTTCAGACCAGAAGGAAGTGGCACGATAAATTTAAGGTGATGAAAGGGGAAAACGACTGCAACCAAGAATACCTAACAAGACTCCCCTTCAGATCTAATGGAGAGATGATCAAGGGCAAGGCAACCAGTGACACACAGGGGAACTTCCATAAGACTATCTGCTGAATTTTCAGCAGAACATCTTCAGACCAGAAGGAAGTGGCACGATAAATTTAAGGTGATGAAAGGGGAAAACGACTGCAACCAAGAATACCTAACAAGACTCCCCTTCAGATCTAATGGAGAGATGAAAAGTTTAATGGACCAAAAAGAGGCATGAGGGAACTTTCTGGGGTGACTGTTTCAGTTCAGGCGCTCAGTCATGTCCAACTCTTTGCGATCCCATGGACTGTAGCACGCCAGGCCTCCCTGTCCATCACCAATCCTGGAGTTTACTCAGACTCATGTCCACTGAGTCAGTGATGCCATCCAACCATCTCATCCTCTGTCGTCCCCTTCTCCTCCTGCCTTCAATCTTTCCCAGCATCAGGGTCTTTTCCAGTGAGTCAGTTCTTCCCATCAGGTGGCCAAAGTATTGGCATTCCACTTCAGCATCAGTCCCTCCAATGAACATGCAGGGCTGTTTGACCTCTGTCAAACAGATTGAACAGCACACTTTATATCTGAGCATTTCATTGCATGTAAAGTTGACATCAGTTTAAAAAGGAATCTGAGCTATTGTCATTATTTTGTCATTTCTTTTGTTTGTTTAATGCATGTAGCACTGTGGTTGACCCTCAAGAGTCTTGTCTTGTAGTCACTGCACTGTAAGTGCCACGGGGCAGGACTTCGTCCTTACTGCTCCTGCCTGGTTTCTCAGTGCTCAGCACAGTACCTGGCACATAATAGATGCTCAGCAAATGTTTGCTGATCGAATTCATGGATGAAGAAATGAGTGACTGTTTGAAGATGGAGACGGCAGGAGTGAAATTTCTGACTGGGAATAACGCCGTCCTGATGTCTGCAGCCCTCGAGCATCCCTGTTCTGGTATGCTGGACAAATAGGGGCTCCATTAATAGTCACTCAGATCTGTGTATTTACAAGACAGCCTGGAGGCTGCTTGGGAACTAATTCAGCAAGGAAATTATTTGCTTTTAGAAAAGAAGACGCAAATAATTCCCTACTCAGCTGAACAGAATGGCTCTCCCGGGCTCCCGGGGAACAGTCCTTAAGAACATTCTTTAATTCACTCAGAAAGGCTTTGTAGGGGGAGGCTGGCAGAAGGATCCGAGGAAAGAAAGAGGAACTGACCTTATGGAGGGCCCACTACAGGCCAGGCCTCACGCCAAGAACTTTCACACACAATGTCTCCTTTACTTGTGATGAGCTTGACAAGAGTCACTGAGTCCATTTCACAGATGAGAAAATGGAGGCTCAGAAGTGCCCAGGCTGAGTTACACTTGGAAAGGGTTGGCCCTGAAACCCAGGCCTGCCTGACACGGGGAGGCTTATTATCCCCTGAGCTTCAGTTTCCTCATCTGTGAAAAGGGGCTCCATGCCTTGTCTCCATCCTCAGTGCACAGCCACGATGACTGCATCCTGAAAGACGCTCAGAAGGCACAGGTAGTCACTAGCTCTTGGTCCCTTCCAGACAGGAAGAGGAGAGGCAGAGAGGAAGCCCAGGGAAGGCAGAAATGCACCTACCCCTCACCTTACCCAGGGCAGTCGGGCATGCCATCTGCCAGGAGGCCACCGGCCGGGCTCACCTGATGAACCGCCTTTCCTCCTGCAGTTCTCAGCCATCCCTAGCTTCTAGGCAGGGTTGCAGGCTCTGCCAGAGTCTCCCCACTCCTGTGTCTGTCTCTGTGGAAAGCACCAGGCTCAGGCCTGCTTCCAACCTACTGTGTTACTTTGAGCAACACATGCTCCCTCTCTGGTCCTTTTCCTGCTCATGAAAAATAGTGGGCCAGTCCGACGCACTGGTACCAGTGAGGTCCTGGCCTGTCTCTTATACACATCTGAACCCCCTGCACCCAGGGCCCTCGTCCCCCACAATCCCAGAACCCCCTGCACCCAGAGCCCTGGTCCCCCACAGTTCCAGAATCCCCTGTGCCCGGCCCTGCCGTCAGGGAGCCGCTGGGCCAGTCCCACCCACCTGGGCTGACACCAGAGATGAGAAAACCACTGTCTCAAATCCTGTGGACCCAGCCTGCTCACCACAAGCCACACTCTGCCCTGGACTGGCTGGGCCCTGGAGAGACTGTCAGTTTCTGCATTACCTTCCACTGTCCAGTGTGCCTGTCCACTCTCAGTACAACACGAGCTTCGAGACACCCTGGACCCAACTGTGTCAGGAACTTCCCCGTCACCTGTGAGCTGACACTAGCCCTGGGATCCCTGGGCCCTGCAGCCAGACTCCAGGACCTGGCTCTGCCTGCCAGCATCTGGCACTAGCCCCCGGGACTTGGCTTCACCCACCAGAGGGCAGGCAGCAGCCCCGGAGTCTACTGCCCACCAGTGAGGCAGGACTAGCCCCAGGGCCCCCTGGGTTCCACAGTCAGTTGCTTCGTGATCCAGTCCCACCAACAGTGGCAGCAGCAGCCACACAAGGCAGGGCCTGGAAACCAACGGGACCGAGGGCCGAAGTAGCCTACAAGTCGGCCCGCATAGTCACAGCGTGGGGCCGCTAAAGGATCCACACAGCTCTCGGGGGGAGGCCCTAGAGCATACAGCTTGAATGTAGGGGGCGGTGGGGGGTGCTGCTGTGATCCACAGGACTTCTCCTACAGAAGGTCACTTCTCCCAGGTCAGGAAATGGAACTAACCTACCAGATACGTAAAAGCACCAACAGCAGTTTCGGCAAAATGAAGTGACCGATGCGGACTCCGATAACTGAAATGAAAGATTCACTGGAAGGGATCAGCAGTGGTCTAGACGACAGAGAAATGGGCCAGTCAGCAGGGAGACAGAGACGCGGAGCCGTCGATGCCGAGCAGAAAAGAGGAGCGGGGACAGAGACCTCTGGGGGCACATCCAGGACATTAATATTTGCAACAGAGGGCTCCCAGAAGGAGAAAGAGAGAAAGGGTCTGAGAACATATTTGCAGACATACGAGCCAAAAACCCTCCTAACCGGGGAAGGAAATAGTCACCCACGTCCAGGAGGCTCAGAGAGTCCCACATAGGATGAACTCAAAGAGGAACATGCCAACACACATCGAAAATTAGACAATATTAACAGCAGCAAGGGCAAGGCAACCAGTGACACACAGGGGAACTTCCATAAGACTATCTGCTGAATTTTCAGCAGAACATCTTCAGACCAGAAGGAAGTGGCACGATAAATTTAAGGTGATGAAAGGGGAAAACGACTGCAACCAAGAATACCTAACAAGACTCCCCTTCAGATCTAATGGAGAGATGAAAAGTTTAATGGACCAAAAAGAGGCATGAGGGAACTTTCTGGGGTGACTGTTTCAGTTCAGGCGCTCAGTCATGTCCAACTCTTTGCGATCCCATGGACTGTAGCACGCCAGGCCTCCCTGTCCATCACCAATCCTGGAGTTTACTCAGACTCATGTCCACTGAGTCAGTGATGCCATCCAACCATCTCATCCTCTGTCGTCCCCTTCTCCTCCTGCCTTCAATCTTTCCCAGCATCAGGGTCTTTTCCAGTGAGTCAGTTCTTCCCATCAGGTGGCCAAAGTATTGGCATTCCACTTCAGCATCAGTCCCTCCAATGAACATGCAGGACTGTTTGACCTCTGTCAAACAGATTGAACAGCACACTTTATATCTGAGCATTTCATTGCATGTAAAGTTGACATCAGTTTAAAAAGGAATCTGAGCTATTGTCATTATTTTGTCATTTCTTTTGTTTGTTTAATGCATGTAGCACTGTGGTTGACCCTCAAGAGTCTTGTCTTGTAGTCACTGCACTGTAAGTGCCACGGGGCAGGACTTCGTCCTTACTGCTCCTGCCTGGTTTCTCAGTGCTCAGCACAGTACCTGGCACATAATAGATGCTCAGCAAATGTTTGCTGATCGAATTCATGGATGAAGAAATGAGTGACTGTTTGAAGATGGAGACGGCAGGAGTGAAATTTCTGACTGGGAATAACGCCGTCCTGATGTCTGCAGCCCTCGAGCATCCCTGTTCTGGTATGCTGGACAAATAGGGGCTCCATTAATAGTCACTCAGATCTGTGTATTTACAAGACAGCCTGGAGGCTGCTTGGGAACTAATTCAGCAAGGAAATTATTTGCTTTTAGAAAAGAAGACGCAAATAATTCCCTACTCAGCTGAACAGAATGGCTCTCCCGGGCTCCCGGGGAACAGTCCTTAAGAACATTCTTTAATTCACTCAGAAAGGCTTTGTAGGGGGAGGCTGGCAGAAGGATCCGAGGAAAGAAAGAGGAACTGACCTTATGGAGGGCCCACTACAGGCCAGGCCTCACGCCAAGAACTTTCACACACAATGTCTCCTTTACTTGTGATGAGCTTGACAAGAGTCACTGAGTCCATTTCACAGATGAGAAAATGGAGGCTCAGAAGTGCCCAGGCTGAGTTACACTTGGAAAGGGTTGGCCCTGAAACCCAGGCCTGCCTGACACGGGGAGGCTTATTATCCCCTGAGCTTCAGTTTCCTCATCTGTGAAAAGGGGCTCCATGCCTTGTCTCCATCCTCAGTGCACAGCCACGATGACTGCATCCTGATAGATGCTCAGAAGGCACAGGTAGTCACTAGCTCTTGGTCCCTTCCAGACAGGAAGAGGAGAGGCAGAGAGGAAGCCCAGGGAAGGCAGAAATGCACCTACCCCTCACCTTACCCAGGGCAGTCGGGCATGCCATCTGCCAGGAGGCCACCGGCCGGGCTCACCTGATGAACCGCCTTTCCTCCTGCAGTTCTCAGCCATCCCTAGCTTCTAGGCAGGGTTGCAGGCTCTGCCAGAGTCTCCCCACCCCTGTGTCTGTCTCTGTGGAAAGCACCAGGCTCAGGCCTGCTTCCAACCTACTGTGTTACTTTGAGCAACACATGCTCCCTCTCTGGTCCTTTTCCTGCTCATGAAAAATAGTGGGCCAGTCCGACGCACTGGTACCAGTGAGGTCCTGGCAGCAGTGTCTGCCCTCGGCCAGAGAGCACGCCTGCGTGTCCCTCCCTGCTTGTCCCCGCCTTCCACACCCACCTTTGGGATTTCCATGCACGGGTTCAGTGGGCAACAGCCCGTAGCCCATAAGCCACGTCATCCACCCAGCTCTGACAGAGACACCCAATGAGCCAGTAGCGGTAAGAATAAATTCAGTTACTGCTCTTTCCAGGAGAGGACACTTTTAAATCTATGTGATGGCTTATTGGGTTATGACAATTAGGTGTAAGTCACTCAACTCATTAGGCATGAAACTGGGTTCCTTCAAAGACAGGAGAGAGGCTGGGGACCCTGGAGTTTACCCACCTTGGAGGGAGGTGGCCTAAGATTGGCTCTGACTGCACAGGTGAACAACTGCTGGGTGGGGGGACCTTGCTTCGGGTGTCCCTCCTTGTGACACAGCCGGAACCCCCTTTTAGACTCTCCCCAAATTGGCCAGATGACCAGGCTAAGAGACTGGCAGGAGCCAGAGAACCCTGAACCAGAGTTGGACGCTCTGAACTCTGATCCCAGCTCTTTCACTGCTAACCTAGCCAGTCACTTGGTTTTGCAGAGCCTCAGTTTTCCCATCTGTAAAATGGGCATAATAGCCCTCCTGTTTGCGCTTCTGTGGGCAAGGCAAACTCTCAAAGTCAGGCCTAAAGGAGTTCAGCAAACTACTTGAGATCACAGATTAAAAAGTGGCAAGGATGGGAGTAAACGGAAGCCTGTTCCTAGAGTCTGGACGCTATTGTCTTCTAGGTAGAGCAGACAGGGCTGGCTTGGTTTGGCCAGAGGGAGACGGTGAAGGTGAAGCCATGGGATCCACAGACCTGTTCTACCAGCTGCCTTGTAGGAAAGCACTGTCTACACTGCCGAGCTTGGCCCACGGGTTAGTACCAAGGATGCCTGGGTCTGGAGTCACAGCCCTGGTTTCGAATCCCAGCTCCCCTTGTCACCCCTCACATCCTCTCCGAACCTCAACACCTGATTCAAGGGGAACCCCCCACCCTCTCCTCTCATTTCTACCTTCTCCCTGATCCCTTGTTTCTCTCTCTCCACTTGCTGAGTGACAAGGAACCGCTGTTTATCGAGTTCAGTTCAGAAACAGCTGCAGTTACTGGACTCAGCTGACCCGGGACTCGGACACTGTGGCTTGGAGGATGGCACCCCCGCCTCCATCCCCCTCGGGCTGCAGCCTCCTCCCAGGACCACCTGGGGGCCGGGTCAGGTACGCGCTGTGGGCAAGCGCAGCGCGGGTTCCCCCTCCTCTCCGGGCAAGCCTGAGCAGGAAGGCCACAGATTAGGTGGCAGTGGCTGGGAGACGGAGAGGCTTAGATAAACCACTGCTCTGAGCTCCACACGCAGAGGCCTGGGCTCCGAGCAGGATTTTGCCTAGGGCTACCGAGTCTTTGTGCAGCTAGTTACAAAGCAGCGTTTTGAGTCATTTAAGATGTTTTCTTGCAGATGTAGAAGGCGTGGGGTGATGGACAGGGCAGCAGGCTCTCAACATCCGCTGCTTAGCAGTGAAGTCTGAGTGCTGCCCAGCATAGCTGCTGGCTCCTTGCAGATATACAGGGAGTGGGGGGCGGCGATGGTTCTTAACGAAAGGTGACAAGGTCACCGCCTCACCTTGAAACCAGGCCTGCTCCTTTCTCCGTGCTCTGAAGGTGGCTGACAGGTAAACAAGCTGTCGGGTCTGGAAGTGGGAACCTAGCTGAGGTGGCCCACCACTCCCGGGAGACAACAGCAGGAGCTCAGCCAGGCCATTCGTCACATCCAGAGCCTCCCAGCTACACCTGCCTCCAGCACCTGCCTCCCCACAGCTGCCACAAGTGGTCCCTCGCCTGTTCTCCCCGCCTACAATCTTTGGAACTGGGAAAGAATGCAAACCTCAGTTCCTCAGCCCTGGACTGTGCAGACATCCAGGGCAGTTGGGACCGGGGCTGGATCTCTGCTGGCTTGAGTCGGGTGGGGTGGACCCCGGGCTGGGATGGAGCAGGCGCAGGAGGCAGGATGACCCGGAGCAGGTAGGCCTCAGGTGAGCGTGCCCAGTTTATTGGCTTATCTCCCAGGATCACCTGGGGGCCGGGTCAGGTACGCGCTGTGGGCAAGCGCAGCGCGGTTTCCCCCTCCTCTCCGGGCGAGCCTGAGCGGGAAGGCCACAGATTAGGTGACAGTGGCTGGGAGACGGAGAGGCTTAGATAAACCACTGCTCTGAGCTCCACACGCAAAGGCCCGGGCTCTGAGTGGGATTTTGCCTGGGGCTACCGAGTCTTCATGCAGCTAGTTACAAAGCAGCGCTTTGAGTCATTTAAGATGTTTTCTTGCAGGTGTAGAAGGCGCAAGATGGCTTATCTCCCAGTTTATTACCTGCCTTCTCCAGTAAACCGCAAACTTCATGGCTTACTCCACGGCAGCTTTCTAGCCATCCCGGTCCCAGCTTTATCTTCGGTGCTCTGGACATAGGGTGGCAGAAAGGTCAATACATTTTTTTATTAAATCAGAAAATGTTGATTGAGTTCCGAATTTGGATCCGCCTTTGTCTTGGGACAAATTCTTTCTCTCTCTGAGCCTCCATTTCCTCACCTGTAAAATTACCTCCAGACCTTCTAGTCCTGAGAGTCCAGGCATTTTTTTTTTTTTTTTAAGACCTGGGCAAGCCTTGGTGCCTGGAAACAAGAGGAAACGTTTGGGGCGGCCGCTCAAGTCACCTGGATGTGGGGCCGCCAACACCTTCAGCTTTGAAATGACCTTGGTGGAAACGTCAGGAAAGCCAGGCGGGGCCCGGCCGTGCAGCTGGCGCCTCTGAGTCGGGCACCAGTGGGGAAGCGGTTCTGAGCCCAGCGATCAGCGTGGCTACTGTGGACTGCAGGCTGTGTGGCTGGCTCTGTGGTGGGTGCTCCCTGAGTGTGTGATTCTCCACAGGAGGCTGGAGGCTGAGACCCATTACACAGATGAGTAAAGGAGGGCCCAGAAGGAGGTGGACTGGCCGAGGTCAGCCAGGGAGGCGGCAGAGCCCAGGGTGTGAGCCATTCAGTCACCCCAGGAGCAGAGGTCAGAGAAGTGAAGGCTGGCACTGTGCTTACTGCACGGGGTCCTGGGCTGAGCTTGACGGCACACTGGGAAGTCCACGCTGGAATTTCTGGAGCCAGTTTGCAGCGAGGAGGACCCAGCTGGCTCAGAATCTCCTGTTTCAGACTGTGCTGGGCTGGGGGACTCGAGGCAGGGCGGGCAGTGGTGATCCTCTAGGATGTGGAACTGACTTCTGACTAGCATTTTCGGGATTTCTATTTCCTGCTGCACGCTGAGGGAAGCTTGGCTGTTGTGACTTGGGTTTAACATTTTTGAACACGCCACTCACACATCATGGAAGAAAAATGATGGCTTTCTTCCTTTACAAAAAGGTACTTTGTGAAAGCATTCAGTGGACGTGAACTTGAGCAAACTCTCTGGGAGATAGCAGAGGACAGAGGAGCTTGGCGAGCTGTAGTCCACGGGGTCACAGAGTCGGACTTGACTTATCGACTAAACAACTTTGTAAAATCAACACCCAGAACATTCTGTAACAGGAAACTCACGGGATAATTTCATGTTTATTTTCCTTTATGGCGTTTCTTGCTTTCTGACAACATACTTATTTTCTCGCTCATTGTCTGTCTCCCCAGTGAGGATGTTACCCCCAGAAAAGCAGGGGGGCTCCACCTGCTCCCCATGGATCCCCCATGTGGGGAACGGTGCCTGGCGCCGAGCAGCAGGTGCTTGGCAGATACTGCCTGGATAAGCAATCCTGCTGGCACGGGAGGCGCAGCACTCACACGTTTCAGGCCTTAAAATGTCTGCAAGACTCCAATGCCAGGAAGGCTGGGTGAACCTTTATTCCAGATTTCCACAGTTGCTTTTGTCTGGGCACCAAGCTAGGTGCTTGGGACATATTTATGTAGTTGATACATGAGTAATAATGGTCATTATTAATAAACTAACTCACCACCTTCTTTGGCAGAGCATGCACTATGGGCTCAGTTGTGACCCCTACACAATTCATATGTTGAAGTCCTAATACCCATAACCTCAGAAGGTGGCTGCATTTGGAGAACGGGCCTTTAAAGTCGTGACTAAGTTCAAGTGAGGCCTTGAGGTTGGTCCCTGATCCACTCTGACTGGGGTCCTTTTTGAAGTGAGGGGAAGTCAAAGTTGCTCAGTCATGTCTGACTCTTTGCAACCCCATGGACTATACAGTCTGCAGAATTTTCCAGGCCAGAACACTGGAGTGAGTAGTCTTTCCCTTCTCCAGGTGATCTTCACAACCCAGGGATTGAACCCAGTTCTCCCACATTGCAGGTGGATTCTTCACCAGCTGAGCCACCAGGGAAACTGGGGTCCTTTATAAGAGGAGGAAATTTGGACACACAGAGAGATACCAGGGATGTGTGGGCACAGAGGAAGGGACCATGTTAGGACATGGTGAGGCAGTGGCCATTTGCAAGCCAAGGAGAGAGGCCTCAGAAGCCAGACCTGCTGACACCTTGATCTTGGAGGCCAGCCTCCAGAACTTTGAGAAGATAAATTCCTGTTGTTCACACCCCGCTCCCCCGACACCAGCCTGTGATATTTTGTTATAGCAGCTCTAGCAAACTAGTACAGCCTGCTCTACTTGTCCATCTCTAAACTCCAGTAGATTCTGCTATCATTCCCACTGTAGAGATGCGGAAACAGGCCCACTGAGGGGAGTGGCTTTCCCAAGGCTCCATGGGTTCTACTGGAGGGAGACACCAGGCCGTGCCGGCTCCCATTCTGACCTCTCACACCCTCACGTCATGAGCTTCGAGGTGGCACCCTCTTCCTGGCCTGGGCCTCTGATTCCCTGCGGAGATCTCGGGCATCCCCTCCACTTGGCCCTAGCTGTCTCTGGAGAGCTGGGGACACTCCTGTGAGGCAGGCTGGTGGGGGATGCTCCTTAAATATACATATGACATATTAATATTTACGGACTCACCAAGCGGGAGAAGCGTGGGCATCCGAGAAAGTGCAGTCCACTGTGCCACTGAACGCTCCACCAGACAGACGGGGAGGTGGCGAGGTCTCCCGGGAGGGTGTCTGGTCAGGTTCCTTCCTGCCCCTTCCCCTCTCTTTCCCACTTCTGCCCAGAGCCCCCGACGAGGATGGGCAGAGATCTCCTCTTCTCGGACTGAGTGCTAACTGGTAAGCTCTTAGGGCCTGAATTGTGTCTCCCGGCCCTCGCCTCCATCTGAGAGACCCTGACCCCCAGCAGCTCAGAATGTGCCTGTATGTGGGGATGAGGTCTCCGCACGGGGAATCAGTTAGAAGTCAGGGTGAGGCTTACTGTGTATGACTGGCGCCCTCATAAATGGAAGACACTGAGACACGGAGATGGACACCCCGGAGGAAGATAGCCACGTACAAGCCAAGAGTGAGTCCTTTCAGATACTCTGAAGGAGCCAGCCCTGCCAGCACCTTGATTCTGGCCTCTAGAACCTCCAGACTGCGAGTCTCTGCTGTTTGGCCCACCCAGTTTGAGGGGCTTTGTTACAGCGGACTAGTACGTGGGGGATGCTCAGAGGACTTTCCCTCCCAAGGAAAGCTGTGGTGGGCTGCACCAGAGTCACCCCAGGAATAGGGCACGTAGGGGAGGCCGTGGGGTATACGCCAGTGAGGACTTTCGGAGCAGTGGCACTGGCTACCTGAAGGCAGGCCTAAGCTAGTCCTGCCTTTGTGAATAGGAAAAAAAGAAAGAAAGGCTGCCTTTTCTCTTGGGACTTTTTATAAAGCAGAAGGGAGAGTCACCGGGTAAAAGGGCCAGCACAGTGGCCAGCACACAGCTGCGGCCAATAAGCACCAGCCTGCAGCGTTAGTGTTACTGATACTGTGAGCATGCGTGGAAAAGCAGGTGTCCAGGCGGTGAGTGTGCCTGTGCGAGAGTAGTTTCTGCTCCAAGTGCAGAGTTGTGTGTGGGCGGTAGGAGCAGTACATGAGCAGATGCCACAGCCCTGAGTGTGCTATGGGCGGACGTTCGTAGGGACGCATATATGGCAGTATGCCACGGGCACTCAGGCTGTCTGAGCTACTGACCAGCTCTGTGGGTCATCTGTTTGTTCATTTATCCGCTCGTCAGAATTTCCTGAATACACACAATGGAGACACACAGACAGACAAGGGAAGTAGGACAGAGGTAACCAAGGGAATTAGAGAAGAATGGAAAAAGGGCATTTGTTTCAATTTGATGAGTCTGATATATCAGGGAAGACTTCCCGGAGGAGGTGACACCTGAGAGCTGAACCTGGCCAAGTGAAGAGCATCAAGGCCACTGTGTGTAGATACGGAGGGAGAAACGCCAGTGCGCACCCAAAGCTATAAGCAGTTTGTGTTGGTTCCCTACTACCTCAAGCCGCACCCCACCAACCCCCCGAGTTCCAGGTAATGTGACCGCAGAACAGAGACAGCACAGACGCCAAGGAGCCAAGGCTTTATTGGGTACAGACCTAGCGCGCTGGGGGCCCCTCGCCCTGGGGATGTGCCGCGGCTGGGCCCCCGGCCTCTCGAGGGCAGCCACGCTGGCTGTGGACTCGCGGCCCCCAGGGAGGCCTGGCAGGTCTCCGTCTCTCTCTGGACAGTTGTGGAATCAGGACGTCCTCAAGGGCAGCGTGTCCCGGAGGCTGGAAACAAACGCAGGTCAGAGCTGAGAGCTGCGGCCCGAGGGGTGTGTTTCGCTGGGTGGAGGCCCTGGAGCCCGCATTCCCAGATGGCGCTACAGAAGCAATGAAGCCAGGAGGCACGAGCACGCAGGGGGCAGCAGGGAAGCAAGCGGAGGGCACCTGGGGCGCAGATGCGGAAGGGCCACCGCGTCCAAGCACAGGCGCCGGACGCGCACCTCGGCCAGCAGCGTGGGCTCCGGGCCGGGGTCTTTCATTCGCATCCCACTCACGGTGCTACTGTGCGTAGCTGGGGTCACTACTCCCGTTTCTCAGCCGAGAACACAGATGCTCAGCAAGGTCTCAGCATGTGGCTGTTACAGGGAAGACCTGAGCTCTGGGGGCCAAGTGGTTCCAAATCCCACAACACACTTGCGTCTCAGGCAACAGGGCTGTACTGTCAGCTCCCAACACCCGCGTGCAAGTCAAAGGTGGAGGAGGGTTTTAGGCAGGCGCTCCTGTTATCGCAGAGAGCATTGCTGGGAGGGGGGAAGGGGAGCTGAGCTTTAAAAAGAAAAAAAAAAAATGGCAGAGACAAGATGTTCTGTGAGGACGTCTGCTAAGGGCTGCTCTGCTTCTGGACGTGTGCCCTTTACTTGGCCTTTGAAACCGAGTTCTGTGTCCCCGAGAGCATAATAATGTAAATGAACATCAGATCTTTCCTCGGTAATTGAGAGCAGAGAGAGAGGCCATGTTAAGTCAAATTAATTTGCTCTGATACCATCCAAAGCCCATCTCCATGATGGCTTTTTGATGGGCTGAGCGTGACTCCCGAAGTGGCAGGATGTGTGGCTCGTTTGGGTCCAGGAAGGGGGCAGGTGTGGGTTGAACACCACGTGAACCACCTGACCACCTGAGCCTCCGGCCGCTGCAGTTCCGACGTTCAGTGACTCAGAGATGGCAACCCAGCTGTAGGTTGGCATCGTATCTGACCCTGGAGGGAGGTGCTTACTCCTCCTGGCCGGCCTGATGGGGGTTCCCATTTCAGTTGAAACACACTCTGAGAGGGGCAGTGAGGGGCCAGCCCAGCCTCGGGGCAAAGAGCACCGGATGGGGAGTCAGGGTGGCTGGGCTGGTGGCAGACTCCCTGGGTGACCTTGATCTTGAGGTCTTCTCCCCCACTTTTCCAAGAGCGAGGCTGTAGTCCATGAGTTTCAACCCCCAGTGAGATGTATGATTCTAAGGTCTGCCTCAGTTTGCCCTCGACAGAGGCAAACCCTTTAAGGACCCAGCTGCTTAGCGTGCCTCCGAGCTGACTCACAAAGAGGCCCGGAGCATATGCCTAAGAAAAAATCAACAGAAATGCAGAACTCCGTGGAGTTCTGAATCCCAGATCTGTCTGGCGAGTCTGCACAAGTGCCTTAGCCTGTGTGATTCTGTCTGCCAACCTGTAGGATAGGGATAAATCATACTCACACTCTCAGGGTTACCGTGGGCACCAAATGACTACCTGATAAACCAACTCAACAAGCGTGAGCCGCCGCTAGCAGTGAGGACGCCTCCCTGCCGCTGCGAGTGCCCGGATTAGGTGCAGACCGCGACCTCTGCACTTGTCCCCCCACCCCCTCTCAGGCCCCCGTTTCTCTTTACACACTTAGTGCAAGAGCTGGACTTGGCTTGTGTCAAGGCCTCTTCCCACCTCCCACCCTGGCTCTCCCCCGACTCTGGACAGACGCCTTCACGCCTCCCGCAGCGCCAGGTGGACAGGGTGCTGGGGAGAGAACAAGCCAAGGGTGGGGAGACTTCAAGAGCCCGGGCCCACCTTACAGCATCCGCCCACCCCACCCCACCTGACGCTCAGGCTTCCTATCTATCTGTATTTTAAAGAGCAGAGAAACCAGCGGCTCCTAGGGAGGGCTTCTAAGTTGTGCCTTTATCAGTAACACATTATCTGCATAAACAGTAACACAGTACTTCCATGAACATCTCTAAAACCCCTCTTCTCTAGAGAAAGTAGTCACACCGTTACAGGCAGTGGCAGCAACTGGGTGCGTCCAGGCAGTCAGGCTGGGTGGACCTCCCGGTTTCAACCCCCCCCCCCCACCCACCCCCCCACGCCGGCGCCTGTCGATGTTACCTGAGCGGGCTTCTACTTCCGCAGGTACTTCCTCATGATGCTCTCCACGGCCTCCTCTTTCCTCCCTGCGCCCGGCTCTCTGTTCTCGGGGGACGCCCGCTCGCCGCCGTCGCCCTCCAGCCGGGGGGCACTCGGCCGACTCTTGACGCTGTCGGCGCTTTTGAAGGACACGATGGAGCTGGAGGAGGAGGAAGAGTCGGAGAGCTGAGCAGGGTCCTCCCTGGACTCCGGACTCCTTCTCGAAACTGTGCTGATCCCGGAGACAAAGCCCCGGTCGGCCTCTTCTGGCCCAAAGCGGACGCTCGAATGCTGTGAGCTGTCTCGCCCGTCTTTGGCCGCTCGGGCCAAGGACACGGATGTCTCGGGCTTCCGGATGGCCGGCAGGAAGTCATCGAAATCCACTTTGGTCTTGCCTTCGTAGTTGAGGCTTGGGACCTTCCAGCTGAACGGGTCACTGCCCAGGGGGTCCCCCATCAGGTGGGCGAACTGGCGGTTCTGGAAGACGAGAGGCTCCTTGCCGAGGTCCAGACAGCCCGCGTCGTCCACCGAGGACTCCAGACAGCGCCTCCGCGGGCGCAGCGTGGGCGACAAGAGCGGGTCCCTGCGCGCGGCCGCCGGGGAGCTGGGCGTCCTCCGCGAGCTGGGCCCCGATTCCAGGAGGGACTCGCAGGAGCTGAAGCGGGTCTTCAGCTTCTCGGGGGGCGGGCTGGGGCTCCCCACGCTCTGAGAGGAGATGCACTTGAGGCTGGTGGACCGTGGGAGCCCGGCCGACACATCCAGGGCTGAGCCGGCGCCGGCTCTCAGCGCCAGGGCGCCCTCGTCGCTGCCCGCCCGAGCCCTCCTCAGCGTGGACGCCCCGGTGGTCTGGTAGATGGGGAGCGTGGGCCAGTCTTCCAGGCCCAGCGGCGACCCCCGGCCTCTCTGCGCTCTCTGCCTCCGGAGCCCTTCCACGAACTCTGACAAGGCGGCTGACGGGCTGGGCAGCTTGTCCCGCGGCAGCGGGGACGCGTCTCCACTCCGGGAAGACGGGGAGGGCGGTGCGCCCGGCCTCTCCGGGGCCTTTCTCTGGACGCCGCACTCTTCGCCATCCCCGAAGTGGCCATACGTTCCCCGGCGGCGGGAGAGCGGGGACGCGGCCCCCGAGGTTCTGCTGCGG
Organism: Oreotragus oreotragus; assembly: GCA_006410675.1. Classification (NCBI taxonomy): domain Eukaryota; kingdom Metazoa; phylum Chordata; class Mammalia; order Artiodactyla; family Bovidae; genus Oreotragus; species Oreotragus oreotragus. The sequence goes on from SJYX01004397.1 coordinate 81,550, forward strand.
ACGTCCCGGGCCCCATCGCCGGCCTCCTCGTGGGTCCTGCGCCAAGAAGAGAAGTGCGGTCAGCGCACACTGTGCCATCGGGCCTGGAGCGCGGGCGCTAATTCTGTTTCGCTTTGGAAATGCGTTCCCGTCCCCGCCACGCTCTCCAACGAACCACGTGCTCTAATGCGCAAACTCCAGACACAAGCGATTTCTTCTTGCTTTCTGAAATGCAATTTCTGTCTATAATTAAACCCAGCTAAATACGTTTGAGCAGATTAAAACTGCAGCTCTGATGGATGACTTAGACGGAGGACGCATCACACATGACATGAAGGACCTACCATCCCACAGCCTGCTGGGAAATAGGTAATTTGCTTCTTGAAAACTCAAGGGGGACCTGTGGGAGGTTATTTTCTTATTTAGGGTCAAGCCTGGAGGACACCCCACCAAGCAGAGCTCTGGAGAGCCAGTGACCGGAATATGCCTCTGAATGAGATTCTGTAAGGCTCTCAACTGTTTCATGGGAGGAGGGTGGGCAGGGGAAAGAAAAAAGAAAGTTCCTTCAAAAGGGAAAAATTTACATGAAATCAACTTGAAACCAACACTACACAGGAGAGAGGACAGACGCCTTCTATTCTGGGACTGCCAGGCAGAGGCATTTCGCAGCTGCAGCCAACACCGCCCTGCCTTTGAAAAGTGTGGAATCTTGGCAGTGAGGCCAAATCACAGACTGTAAAGTGAAGGGCGGGCCTTAAAAGCCAGAGACTAGAGTCCATCAACCAGTCCTTTAACAAAATCTATCTGTCCTCCCTGTAAGACAAACCACCTCCTTCTCACTCACCAGCAAAGCTGTTGTGTGTAGCAAAACCAATACAATATTGTAAAGTAAAAAAAAAAAAAAGCAAAAAGGGGTGTGAAACGTCAGTGTGGGCCCGGGGTCATGTGGGCCTGGGGGACGGGGCCAGGGCTCAGCCTGCGGTGGGGGGATGGGACATTGATGCAGGTCTCCGCTCGGGGCTCTGTCACCACGAGAATGACTACAGAGGAGTCAACACCTACATACAAAGGCTGGAATCGTCGAACCAGCCCTGGACCTAGTGCCTGGCACCCAGCTCCTCAAATAATGCTTAACAATTACACTGAGTGATTAATAATCAATAATCAATGGCTATTAATAATCAATAATTAGCCATTAGTGCTCATTACGATTACTACTGATAACCTCTGGCTCTCTGGAGCCTCACTCAACACCGCCCCCCGCACCCCAAGGTGCTCCACGAAAGCCTCACGTGATGTCCCAGGAAGATGGACAGGACAATGCTCAGGCGGCGCCCCCAGGAAAGGTTCCAACAAAAGCCACACTGCCCAGAGCAGCTGCTCCCTTCCCTCTCTTGCCCGTCACCTTCCATCTCCGTCACAGCTGGACTCGGGCCAGGAAGGGAGCTGGGGCGCTGCGGTGTGATTACCTGAAGGGCTGTTTGTCAACATCATCCCTTTGGAGTCGCTCCCCTCATACACGGCAAGGTGGCACATTCACATCCCTTTCTCTTTCTTTTTAATAAACAGCTTGGAGCTGCCAGGGGCAGTGGGCTGCTGCAGAGCTGACAAAAGTCATTTCCGCCCTGCCCTGGCTCTGAAGGAAGGCAGGCTCAAGTGATGAATGTGTCCTGGGCGCTCAGTCTCCACCGCCGCCTGCCACGCGGGATGGCAGCAGCCGGGGCACCTGTCGCTGAATCTCCTGGACTGCGCCACCCCACCAGCCCAGCTCCCCGTGAGCACGCTGGCTGCAGAGGCCAGGATGGGGAGGGAAGAGAAGAGAAGCTGCAGGAGGAGGGAGGGGGCAGGGCAGGGCAGAGGAGGAGGAGGGGGACCCCAGCTCGCCAGCCCAGGCCGTCAAGCCCCTGCCGAGTCACTTCTGCACCCTGACTTGGCCCCGCGCCCAGCACACAGCAGATGCTCAGTAAGTGTTGTCGGACTGAGTCAAATCTGCCTCCGAAATCAAGTCTCCGGGGAAGGGGAGGAAGGGAGGGTGAGCAAGTGGAGGAGGGGCAGAGAGAAGTGGGGAGAAGCAGAGGCACGACCGAGAGGAGAGAAGGTGAACTGAGAATGGACAGGACGATGGAGAGGAAGAGACAGGTGGCGACGGGGGCGGTGAGGCGAGAGGGGTGCTGAGGGCAAGGCCAAAGGACAGGGGGGAGGGTCGCAGACGCGGGGTGCGCTGGCAGCTTAGGACTTGCCCTCCTCACCTTTGACCAAAACCGGGGACAGGCCGGGGGAATGCGAAGCTGTGGGCAGCTCAGGAGCCCTCGAGGTCGCAGCCTGTGTGTGCTGGTGTCGGAGCCCAGAAGACATAGACTCTCCAGGCGGGAGCCAAGTCCCTGTGGCCTGGCCAGACCAGTGGAGACCCACCCACCTTCCCTGAGGCCCACAAGGAACAGCATCTTTCAGAAGGTGGGCAAATCAAAATGTCCCCATAAAGCCACCTGGCTGTCACTAGACGCTGATCTCAGAGCTCAGCCCAGGGGCCCAAGGGTCGGTGTGATGGGGCTGGAGTGGGTGGGGTCCCACCTTCTGGAATGGTCTGGCTGGTGCCTCCAGAGCCTCAACTAGAACGCAGGCCCAGTAGTGTAGACTTGGGCAGGGGTGGGGAGTGGGGTGGGGANACCCACCCCCCCACGCCGGCGCCTGTCGATGTTACCTGAGCGGGCTTCTACTTCCGCAGGTACTTCCTCATGATGCTCTCCACGGCCTCCTCTTTCCTCCCTGCGCCCGGCTCTCTGTTCTCGGGGGACGCCCGCTCGCCGCCGTCGCCCTCCAGCCGGGGGGCACTCGGCCGACTCTTGACGCTGTCGGCGCTTTTGAAGGACACGATGGAGCTGGAGGAGGAGGAAGAGTCGGAGAGCTGAGCAGGGTCCTCCCTGGACTCCGGACTCCTTCTCGAAACTGTGCTGATCCCGGAGACAAAGCCCCGGTCGGCCTCTTCTGGCCCAAAGCGGACGCTCGAATGCTGTGAGCTGTCTCGCCCGTCTTTGGCCGCTCGGGCCAAGGACACGGATGTCTCGGGCTTCCGGATGGCCGGCAGGAAGTCATCGAAATCCACTTTGGTCTTGCCTTCGTAGTTGAGGCTTGGGACCTTCCAGCTGAACGGGTCACTGCCCAGGGGGTCCCCCATCAGGTGGGCGAACTGGCGGTTCTGGAAGACGAGAGGCTCCTTGCCGAGGTCCGGACAGCCCGCGTNCGAAATCCACTTTGGTCTTGCCTTCGTAGTTGAGGCTTGGGACCTTCCAGCTGAACGGGTCACTGCCCAGGGGGTCCCCCATCAGGTGGGCGAACTGGCGGTTCTGGAAGACGAGAGGCTCCTTGCCGAGGTCCGGACAGCCCGCGTCGTCCACCGAGGACTCCAGACAGCGCCTCCGCGGGCGCAGCGTGGGCGACAAGAGCGGGTCCCTGCGCGCGGCCGCCGGGGAGCTGGGCGTCCTCCGCGAGCTGGGCCCCGATTCCAGGAGGGACTCGCAGGAGCTGAAGCGGGTCTTCAGCTTCTCGGGGGGCGGGCTGGGGCTCCCCACGCTCTGAGAGGAGATGCACTTGAGGCTGGTGGACCGTGGGAGCCCGGCCGACACATCCAGGGCTGAGCCGGCGCCGGCTCTCAGCGCCAGGGCGCCCTCGTCGCTGCCCGCCCGAGCCCTCCTCAGCGTGGACGCCCCAGTGGTCTGGTAGATGGGGAGCGTGGGCCAGTCTTCCAGGCCCAGCGGCGACCCCCGGCCTCTCTGCGCTCTCTGCCTCCGGAGCCCTTCCACGAACTCTGACAAGGCGGCTGACGGGCTGGGCAGCTTGTCCCGCAGCAGCGGGGACGCGTCTCCACTCCGGGAAGACGGGGAGGGCGGTGCGCCCGGCCTCTCCGGGGCCTTTCTCTGGACGCCGCACTCTTCGCCATCCCCGAAGTGGCCATACGTTCCCCGGCGGCGGGAGAGCGGGGACGCGGCCCCCGAGGTTCTGCTGCGGACGTCCCGGGCCCCATCGCCGGCCTCCTCGTGGGTCCTGCGCCAAGAAGAGAAGTGCGGTCAGCGCACACTGTGCCATCGGGCCTGGAGCGCGGGCGCTAATTCTGTTTCGCTTTGGAAATGCGTTCCCGTCCCCGCCACGCTCTCCAACGAACCACGTGCTCTAATGCGCAAACTCCAGACACAAGCGATTTCTTCTTGCTTTCTGAAATGCAATTTCTGTCTATAATTAAACCCAGCTAAATACGTTTGAGCAGATTAAAACTGCAGCTCTGATGGATGACTTAGACGGAGGACGCATCACACATGACATGAAGGACCTACCATCCCACAGCCTGCTGGGAAATAGGTAATTTGCTTCTTGAAAACTCAAGGGGGACCTGTGGGAGGTTATTTTCTTATTTAGGGTCAAGCCTGGAGGACACCCCACCAAGCAGAGCTCTGGAGAGCCAGTGACCGGAATATGCCTCTGAATGAGATTCTGTAAGGCTCTCAACTGTTTCATGGGAGGAGGGTGGGCAGGGGAAAGAAAAAAGAAAGTTCCTTCAAAAGGGAAAAATTTACATGAAATCAACTTGAAACCAACACTACACAGGAGAGAGGACAGACGCCTTCTATTCTGGGACTGCCAGGCAGAGGCATTTCGCAGCTGCAGCCAACACCGCCCTGCCTTTGAAAAGTGTGGAATCTTGGCAGTGAGGCCAAATCACAGACTGTAAAGTGAAGGGCGGGCCTTAAAAGCCAGAGACTAGAGTCCATTAACCAGTCCTTTAACAAAATCTATCTGTCCTCCCTGTAAGACAAACCACCTCCTTCTCACTCACCAGCAAAGCTGTTGTGTGTAGCAAAACCAATACAATATTGTAAAGTTAAAAAAAAAAAAAGCAAAAAGGGGTGTGAAACGTCAGTGTGGGCCCGGGGTCATGTGGGCCTGGGGGACGGGGCCAGGGCTCAGCCTGCGGTGGGGGGATGGGACATTGATGCAGGTCTCCGCTCGGGGCTCTGTCACCACGAGAATGACTACAGAGGAGTCAACACCTACATACAAAGGCTGGAATCGTCGAACCAGCCCTGGACCTAGTGCCTGGCACCCAGCTCCTCAAATAATGCTTAACAATTACACTGAGTGATTAATAATCAATAATCAATGGCTATTAATAATCAATAATTAGCCATTAGTGCTCATTACGATTACTACTGATAACCTCTGGCTCTCTGGAGCCTCACTCAACACCGCCCGCCGCACCCCAAGGTGCTCCACGAAAGCCTCACGTGATGTCCCAGGAAGATGGACAGGACAATGCTCAGGCGGCGCCCCCAGGAAAGGTTCCAACAAAAGCCACACTGTCTGCCCAGAGCAGCTGCTCCCTTCCCTCTCTTGCCCGTCACCTTCCATCTCCGTCACAGCTGGACTCGGGCCAGGAAGGGAGCTGGGGCGCTGCGGTGTGATTACCTGAAGGGCTGTTTGTCAACATCATCCCTTTGGAGTCGCTCCCCTCATACACGGCAAGGTGGCACATTCACATCCCTTTCTCTTTCTTTTTAATAAACAGCTTGGAGCTGCCAGGGGCAGTGGGCTGCTGCAGAGCTGACAAAAGTCATTTCCGCCCTGCCCTGGCTCTGAAGGAAGGCAGGCTCAAGTGATGAATGTGTCCTGGGCGCTCAGTCTCCACCGCCGCCTGCCACGCGGGATGGCAGCAGCCGGGGCACCTGTCGCTGAATCTCCTGGACTGCGCCACCCCACCAGCCCAGCTCCCCGTGAGCACGCTGGCTGCAGAGGCCAGGATGGGGAGGGAAGAGAAGAGAAGCTGCAGGAGGAGGGAGGGGGCAGGGCAGGGCAGAGGAGGAGGAGGGGGACCCCAGCTCGCCAGCCCAGGCCGTCAAGCCCCTGCCGAGTCACTTCTGCACCCTGACTTGGCCCCGCGCCCAGCACACAGCAGATGCTCAGTAAGTGTTGTCGGACTGAGTCAAGTCTGCCTCCGAAATCAAGTCTCCGGGGAAGGGGAGGAAGGGAGGGTGAGCAAGTGGAGGAGGGGCAGAGAGAAGTGGGGAGAAGCAGAGGCACGACCGAGAGGAGAGAAGGTGAACTGAGAATGGACAGGACGATGGAGAGGAAGAGACAGGTGGCGACGGGGGCGGTGAGGCGAGAGGGGTGCTGAGGGCAAGGCCAAAGGACAGGGGGGAGGGTCGCAGACGCGGGGTGCGCTGGCAGCTTAGGACTTGCCCTCCTCACCTTTGACCAAAACCGGGGACAGGCCGGGGGCATGCGAAGCTGTGGGCAGCTCAGGAGCCCTCGAGGTCGCAGCCTGTGTGTGCTGGTGTCGGAGCCCAGAAGACATAGACTCTCCAGGCGGGAGCCAAGTCCCTGTGGCCTGGCCAGACCAGTGGAGACCCACCCACCTTCCCTGAGGCCCACAAGGAACAGCATCTTTCAGAAGGTGGGCAAATCAAAATGTCCCCATAAAGCCACCTGGCTGTCACTAGACGCTGATCTCAGAGCTCAGCCCAGGGGCCCAAGGGTCGGTGTGATGGGGCTGGAGTGGGTGGGGTCCCACCTTCTGGAATGGTCTGGCTGGTGCCTCCAGAGCCTCAACTAGAACGCAGGCCCAGTAGTGTAGACTTGGGCAGGGGTGGGGAGTGGGGTGGGGACGGGGCGGGAGTCCGAGTGAGGGTAGAGGGAGGAGGGCCGGGGGCGCGATGGGAGGGTAGAGGGAGGGGCGGCAGGAGAAGGAGAGAAAAGATTCCTGGTCTTGACTGAGTGCTGACTCCTGGGTTTACCATGCAGAAATCCACTCTGCCTCCTGCTCTACTTCCTGTCTGCGCTGCCACTCAAGGGAGAAGTGTGTTGTGTCCCCTTCTTTCTGTGTGGGGACTGCAGAACTGATCTGAATTCAGATGCCCTCTGGCAGATGTCAGGGTGAGAGGCTTAGCTCTGCTGCCCAGGGCGGGCTGATACTCTCCATTCCTGCCCTGGCTCTGGACGCTTCGGACACACCCTGGGAAGACTTATTTTCCCCCAGCTGTCCTCCTGGGGATAACTCAGCTCAGATGGAACTCCCTTGCACTGGCATCGCGTGATGAATGGATGGCAGCTAATCAAGATGTCACTGTCCCTGCCTCCCAGCTTTGGCCAGGGCGAGAGGTGATGGATAGGAGGTGCTCTGAGCTGCTGGGAGACGGGTGTGGACACGAGCTGGGCCGGGCACTGTGATTTCTAAGAAGGGACTCCAGAAACATGGTGGGAACTTCTGCACCTGCCCCTCCATCTGTCCCAAGAGGAAGACGCTTCTCACATACCTGGGTGATAAGGAGCCGGCAGACAGGTTCCTGGGCATCCAGCTGCACGGGGGCCAGGATGGGCCTGTAACAGTTGCCCCTGGCCAAGCATCTACTGTGTGCCAGGTGCTGTGCACATGGATACAGGTCAGAACAAGCAGATGGGCCACCTGCCTGCACAGAGCTGACCGCCATGTCCATTATAACCTCAAGGGCTACCCTGGGGGTAGGGGTTGTGGCTCCAGACACAGTGAGGTGGAGCGGCCCCGGCAAGCACACTCCGTTGGGATTGGCAGAGATGGGGTCCTACCCCACGGCAGGCAGCGCCCTTCTCTGGGAGCTTCCTCTGGACTCTCCTGTGGCACAGGCCTGACATTGTCTCTTTGACATTGCCTTGCCCAGGCAACAGCTGTCCTTTGGCATCTAGTTTGGTCTGCCACTGCTGGCCTGGGGACAGTCACCTAGCTTCTCTAGGCCTCCGTCTCTCAGCCATGCGATGGGAGGAAACCAGGCCAACCTGGCAACAATGCAGAAATAAGAACTACTGGAGGATATGTATTCCTGTCGCGTTCACTACCAGAATGCTTAGAACAGGGTCCCAGCACACAGTAGGTGTTCAGAGTTCACTACCAGAATGCCTAGAACGGGGTCCCAGCACCCAGTAGGTGTTCAGAAAGCCTAGAACGGGGTCCTAGCACCCAGTAGGTGTTCAGAATGCCTAGAACGGGGTCCCAGCACCCAGTAGGTGTTCAGAATGCCTAGAACGGGGTCCCAGCACCCAGTAGGTGTTCAGAATGCCTAGAACGGGGTCCTAGCACCCAGTAGGTGTTCAGAATGCCTAGAACGGGGTCCCAGCACCCAGTAGGTGTTCAGAATGCCTAGAACGGGGTCCCAGCACCCAGTAGGTGTTCAGAATGCCTAGAACGGGGTCCCAGCACCCAGTAGGTGTTCAGAATGCCTAGAACGGGGTCCCAGCACCCAGTAGGTGTTCAGAATGCCTAGAACGGGGTCCCAGCACCCAGTAGGTGTTCAGAATGCCTAGAACGGGGTCCCAGCACCCAGTAGGTGTTCAGAATGCCTAGAACGGGGTCCCAGCACCCAGTAGGTGTTCAGAATGCCTAGAACGGGGTCCCAGCACCCAGTAGGTGTTCAGAATGCCTAGAACGGGGTCCCAGCACCCAGTAGGTGTTCAGAATGCCTAGAACGGGGTCCCAGCACCCAGTAGGTGTTCAGAATGCCTAGAACGGGGTCCCAGCACCCAGTAGGTGTTCAGAATGCCTAGAACGGGGTCCCAGCACCCAGTAGGTGTTCAGAATGCCTAGAACGGGGTCCCAGCACCCAGTAGGTGTTCAGAATGCCTAGAACGGGGTCCCAGCACCCAGTAGGTGTTCAGAATGCCTAGAACGGGGTCCCAGCACCCAGTAGGTGTTCAGAATGCCTAGAACGGGGTCCCAGCACCCAGTAGGTGTTCAGAATGCCTAGAACGGGGTCCCAGCACCCAGTAGGTGTTCAGAATGCCTAGAACGGGGTCCCAGCACCCAGTAGGTGTTCAGAATGCCTAGAACGGGGTCCCAGCACCCAGTAGGTGTTCAGAATGCCTAGAACGGGGTCCCAGCACCCAGTAGGTGTTCAGAATGCCTAGAACGGGGTCCCAGCACCCAGTAGGTGTTCAGAATGCCTAGAACGGGGTCCCAGCACCCAGTAGGTGTTCAGAATGCCTAGAACGGGGTCCCAGCACCCAGTAGGTGTTCAGAATGCCTAGAACGGGGTCCCAGCACCCAGTAGGTGTTCAGAATGCCTAGAACGGGGTCCCAGCACCCAGTAGGTGTTCAGAATGCCTAGAACGGGGTCCCAGCACCCAGTAGGTGTTCAGAATGCCTAGAACGGGGTCCCAGCACCCAGTAGGTGTTCAGAATGCCTAGAACGGGGTCCCAGCACCCAGTAGGTGTTCAGAATGCCTAGAACGGGGTCCCAGCACCCAGTAGGTGTTCAGAATGCCTAGAACGGGGTCCCAGCACCCAGTAGGTGTTCAGAATGCCTAGAACGGGGTCCCAGCACCCAGTAGGTGTTCAGAATGCCTAGAACGGGGTCCCAGCACCCAGTAGGTGTTCAGAATGCCTAGAACGGGGTCCCAGCACCCAGTAGGTGTTCAGAATGCCTAGAACGGGGTCCCAGCACCCAGTAGGTGTTCAGAATGCCTAGAACGGGGTCCCAGCACCCAGTAGGTGTTCAGAATGCCTAGAACGGGGTCCCAGCACCCAGTAGGTGTTCAGAATGCCTAGAACGGGGTCCCAGCACCCAGTAGGTGTTCAGAATGCCTAGAACGGGGTCCCAGCACCCAGTAGGTGTTCAGAATGCCTAGAACGGGGTCCCAGCACCCAGTAGGTGTTCAGAATGCCTAGAACGGGGTCCCAGCACCCAGTAGGTGTTCAGAATGCCTAGAACGGGGTCCCAGCACCCAGTAGGTGTTCAGAATGCCTAGAACGGGGTCCCAGCACCCAGTAGGTGTTCAGAATGCCTAGAACGGGGTCCCAGCACCCAGTAGGTGTTCAGAATGCCTAGAACGGGGTCCCAGCACCCAGTAGGTGTTCAGAATGCCTAGAACGGGGTCCCAGCACCCAGTAGGTGTTCAGAATGCCTAGAACGGGGTCCCAGCACCCAGTAGGTGTTCAGAATGCCTAGAACGGGGTCCCAGCACCCAGTAGGTGTTCAGAATGCCTAGAACGGGGTCCCAGCACCCAGTAGGTGTTCAGAATGCCTAGAACGGGGTCCCAGCACCCAGTAGGTGTTCAGAATGCCTAGAACGGGGTCCCAGCACCCAGTAGGTGTTCAGAATGCCTAGAACGGGGTCCCAGCACCCAGTAGGTGTTCAGAATGCCTAGAACGGGGTCCCAGCACCCAGTAGGTGTTCAGAATGCCTAGAACGGGGTCCCAGCACCCAGTAGGTGTTCAGAATGCCTAGAACGGGGTCCCAGCACCCAGTAGGTGTTCAGAATGCCTAGAACGGGGTCCCAGCACCCAGTAGGTGTTCAGAATGCCTAGAACGGGGTCCCAGCACCCAGTAGGTGTTCAGAATGCCTAGAACGGGGTCCCAGCACCCAGTAGGTGTTCAGAATGCCTAGAACGGGGTCCCAGCACCCAGTAGGTGTTCAGAATGCCTAGAACGGGGTCCCAGCACCCAGTAGGTGTTCAGAATGCCTAGAACGGGGTCCCAGCACCCAGTAGGTGTTCAGAATGCCTAGAACGGGGTCCCAGCACCCAGTAGGTGTTCAGAATGCCTAGAACGGGGTCCCAGCACCCAGTAGGTGTTCAGAATGCCTAGAACGGGGTCCCAGCACCCAGTAGGTGTTCAGAATGCCTAGAACGGGGTCCCAGCACCCAGTAGGTGTTCAGAATGCCTAGAACGGGGTCCCAGCACCCAGTAGGTGTTCAGAATGCCTAGAACGGGGTCCCAGCACCCAGTAGGTGTTCAGAATGCCTAGAACGGGGTCCCAGCACCCAGTAGGTGTTCAGAATGCCTAGAACGGGGTCCCAGCACCCAGTAGGTGTTCAGAATGCCTAGAACGGGGTCCCAGCACCCAGTAGGTGTTCAGAATGCCTAGAACGGGGTCCCAGCACCCAGTAGGTGTTCAGAATGCCTAGAACGGGGTCCCAGCACCCAGTAGGTGTTCAGAATGCCTAGAACGGGGTCCCAGCACCCAGTAGGTGTTCAGAATGCCTAGAACGGGGTCCCAGCACCCAGTAGGTGTTCAGAATGCCTAGAACGGGGTCCCAGCACCCAGTAGGTGTTCAGAATGCCTAGAACGGGGTCCCAGCACCCAGTAGGTGTTCAGAATGCCTAGAACGGGGTCCCAGCACCCAGTAGGTGTTCAGAATGCCTAGAACGGGGTCCCAGCACCCAGTAGGTGTTCAGAATGCCTAGAACGGGGTCCCAGCACCCAGTAGGTGTTCAGAATGCCTAGAACGGGGTCCCAGCACCCAGTAGGTGTTCAGAATGCCTAGAACGGGGTCCCAGCACCCAGTAGGTGTTCAGAATGCCTAGAACGGGGTCCCAGCACCCAGTAGGTGTTCAGAATGCCTAGAACGGGGTCCCAGCACCCAGTAGGTGTTCAGAATGCCTAGAACGGGGTCCCAGCACCCAGTAGGTGTTCAGAATGCCTAGAACGGGGTCCCAGCACCCAGTAGGTGTTCAGAATGCCTAGAACGGGGTCCCAGCACCCAGTAGGTGTTCAGAATGCCTAGAACGGGGTCCCAGCACCCAGTAGGTGTTCAGAATGCCTAGAACGGGGTCCCAGCACCCAGTAGGTGTTCAGAATGCCTAGAACGGGGTCCCAGCACCCAGTAGGTGTTCAGAATGCCTAGAACGGGGTCCCAGCACCCAGTAGGTGTTCAGAATGCCTAGAACGGGGTCCCAGCACCCAGTAGGTGTTCAGAATGCCTAGAACGGGGTCCCAGCACCCAGTAGGTGTTCAGAATGCCTAGAACGGGGTCCCAGCACCCAGTAGGTGTTCAGAATGCCTAGAACGGGGTCCCAGCACCCAGTAGGTGTTCAGAATGCCTAGAACGGGGTCCCAGCACCCAGTAGGTGTTCAGAATGCCTAGAACGGGGTCCCAGCACCCAGTAGGTGTTCAGAATGCCTAGAACGGGGTCCCAGCACCCAGTAGGTGTTCAGAATGCCTAGAACGGGGTCCCAGCACCCAGTAGGTGTTCAGAATGCCTAGAACGGGGTCCCAGCACCCAGTAGGTGTTCAGAATGCCTAGAACGGGGTCCCAGCACCCAGTAGGTGTTCAGAATGCCTAGAACGGGGTCCCAGCACCCAGTAGGTGTTCAGAATGCCTAGAACGGGGTCCCAGCACCCAGTAGGTGTTCAGAATGCCTAGAACGGGGTCCCAGCACCCAGTAGGTGTTCAGAATGCCTAGAACGGGGTCCCAGCACCCAGTAGGTGTTCAGAATGCCTAGAACGGGGTCCCAGCACCCAGTAGGTGTTCAGAATGCCTAGAACGGGGTCCCAGCACCCAGTAGGTGTTCAGAATGCCTAGAACGGGGTCCCAGCACCCAGTAGGTGTTCAGAATGCCTAGAACGGGGTCCCAGCACCCAGTAGGTGTTCAGAATGCCTAGAACGGGGTCCCAGCACCCAGTAGGTGTTCAGAATGCCTAGAACGGGGTCCCAGCACCCAGTAGGTGTTCAGAATGCCTAGAACGGGGTCCCAGCACCCAGTAGGTGTTCAGAATGCCTAGAACGGGGTCCCAGCACCCAGTAGGTGTTCAGAATGCCTAGAACGGGGTCCCAGCACCCAGTAGGTGTTCAGAATGCCTAGAACGGGGTCCCAGCACCCAGTAGGTGTTCAGAATGCCTAGAACGGGGTCCCAGCACCCAGTAGGTGTTCAGAATGCCTAGAACGGGGTCCCAGCACCCAGTAGGTGTTCAGAATGCCTAGAACGGGGTCCCAGCACCCAGTAGGTGTTCAGAATGCCTAGAATGGGGTCCCAGCACCCAGTAGGTGTTCAGAATGCCTAGAACGGGGTCCCAGCACCCAATAGGTGTTCAGAGTTCACTACCAGAATGCCTAGAACAGGGTCCTAGCACACAGTAGGTGTTCAGAGTTCACTACCAGAATGCCTAGAATGGGATCCTAGCACCCAGTAGGTGTTCAGAATGCCTAGAATGGGGTCCCAGCACACATTAGGTGTTCAGAATGCCTAGAACGGGGTCCCAGCACACAGTAGGTGTTCAGAGTTCACTACCAGAATGCCTAGAATGGGATCCTAGCACCGAGTAGGTGTTCAGAATGCCTAGAATGGGGTCCCAGCACACAGTAGGTGTTCAGAAAGCCTAGAACACTGGAGCTCTGTAGTATCATCTGAGGTCAGAGTCTGATTCTTCCAATTCCATCTGTCTTTCTCAAGACTTCTTTGGTTGTTTGAGGTCTTTTTGTGTTTCCATATAAATTTAAATGTCTTTTGCTCTAGTTCTGTGACAAATACCATTGGTAGTCTGATAGGGACTGCGATCAATCTGTAGACTGCCTTGGGCAGTACAGTCATTTTGACAATACTGACTCTTCCAGTCCAAGAACATGATCTATCTTTCCATCTGTTTGTGTCTTCTTCAACTTCTTTCATCAGCAGGTCCTAGCTTTCAGAGTAGAGGGCTTCTGTCTCCTCAGGCAGGTTCACTGCTAGGTACTTCATTCTTTTTGATGTGATGGTAAACGGGACTGTTCCCTTAACTTCTCTTTCTGATCTTTCGTTGTTAGTGTATAGGAGTGCAAGAGATTTCTGGGTGGTAATTTTGTCCCCTGCAAGTTTACTGAATTCACTGATAAAGTCTAGTAGCTTTCTGGTAGTGTCTGTAGGATTTTCTGCGTATAGTATCATGCCATCTGTAAACACTGACAGTTTCACTTCTTCTTTTCCAGTTTGGATTCCTTTTTATTTCTTTTCCTGTAAGTATTGGTGACTCAAATTTATGGAAGCTTATTAGAAAAATCAGGATATGGATCATGCAAAATGCTGGAATTTCTACACTTTGTAACCTGGGAGGCTAAGAATCCAGGCTTTGGGAAGCAGACGCATGGGCGCATGGGTTCAGATCTTGGCTCTGCCCCTCTCTTGCCATGTACCCTGTGAAGCCTGGCTGTGAGGGTGGGCACCGTGACCCTGCTGAACCTCAGAGATGATGGACATCATCGAGACAGTCAGTACCACTGGGCAAGGCCCACCGACGCCTCTGCCTGCCCCCAGCTCTTCATGGGAGGTGGGCCCTGGTGCAGCTGAACTTGCATACATTTCTCATTCATTTCAAAACACGACAATGCGTGAATACACACCTAAGATCCTCATGATTGCTTTTCAGTTAATGGCCCCTCCCATCAGGGCTACAGAAGGCCCTGGGTTGAGGGCAGATGTTCAGGAATAAGCAGCTCCTGGGATTTCCCTGGTGGTCCAGCAGCTAAGGATCCACCTTGCAATGCAGGAGACGGGGTTCGGTCCCTGGGCGGGAACGAAGATTCCACGTGCTGCGAAGCTTTGAAGCCCGGTGCATCACAGCAAGAGATCCGGCATAGCCCAACCACTGAGCGGCAGCTCAGCTGACACAGCCACGTGACCAGATGCACTTATAAAAATGGTGAGCGATTCCTGTGCCCGAGCCCGCCCTGAGCAGCACAGGGAAGGCGTGAGGCTACTCAGGTCTGTTCAGCCTCAGAGCAAGCCAGCTGCTGACACGCGGGTCTGCTTCAGGCCACACCTTCCCCTGCCAGGCCATCCTGTGACTGCACCTCCCTCGTTTCTCCCCTGGTGCCAACCACGGAGGAGATGCGCCAAGAACACTGGGTGAAGAATAAAAAGGCGTGTCCTTTCATCTCGTCAGGATCTGGATGATCAGCCCACCTTGCAGATGAGGAAACTGAGGCTCATCGGGGAGAAGCCACCTGCTCGAGGCTCACACTGCTCAGTGGCAGAGCTGGGATCTGAAGCAGGGTTGGCCAGATCTGACACCCTTGCTCTGCCCTTCACAACATCACACACCCTGGGCGTAGAAAGCCAGGAGGAAACCGCAAGCAGCTGAACTCATATCTACATGCGTGCACTGTTCAAAATCCACTGAGACACAGTGACTAAAACATCATGAGGCCCAAGCCAGGGAGATGCTGGCTTCCCCAGTGTTAGAACAATCACACAGCAAAAACCAGACTCTCCAGGTCTGAGGCGGAGCAGAGCCTGGGCCAGCAGTAGCTACAGGAAACTCGATGCAGATTTAATGACCCCATGAATCATCCCCAGAGACATACTGTCACCCCCATTCTTCATTCACACCCTGAAATTAAAGAGCAAATTTAAAATGTATTGATGTTCTTTAACAGTGAGGCCTGGATGGGAAACCAGATGTCCTTTGAAGAGGGCCTGAAGGTTCCATGATCGAGCCCCACGTAGAAACTGATGGTCTGTAAGAGAAGCTGGCACGGCGCTCAGACTGTGCCTGACATGGCAGGAAACTCGGCACATTTATTAGGCCCCTACAGTGTGCATGGGGATTCTGCATCACAGGAGTATGTTGTGCCTTTAGGCTTTGCAGACATTATTCGATTTTTTCTCCATGACAGCCCTGTAAGTCAGCTACTAATAACCTTCCATTTCACAAATGGGCTCAAAAAGGATGAGCAAGTTGTCACAGAGTAAATGGGAGAATGTGGATTTGACTCCAGCTTTGGGAACATGGGTCCTGACTGCTCTGCCCTACTGTTCGTTACTGCTGACTGTTCCGTTTCACAGAGGGGGACACTGAGAGTCAGAGAGGCGGATGGAGAGGAAGGAGCAGAGCTGAGGCTCCCACCTTGATCTGACTGACCCTGTATGACATCCAGCTAGGCCCTTCACAGGAGAAGATGGGCTGCCTTCGCCTCTTAGAGGCACACTGAAGGGTGGACGCTGTGTCAACCCATGAAGAAGGGTCAGCAGTGCAAGAAGCTCCAGGAACAGCGTGAACCGTGGACTGGAAATGCTACGGGAGGCTGGCAAGCAGTGGGGAGGGCTCGGGGCTGGAGAGCACAGCCTTTCTGGAGGTGGGGCGCAGTCAGGCTTTCAGAAGAGGGTAGGATCTGCGGGTGGGGGTGACGCTGAGGAAGACACTCCAAGGAGAAGAAAGTCCCTCCTACCAGCTAGTAGCTTGTTCACTGGTTTCTGCAAAACCCTGGACCAGCAAGGGCTGGTGTCTACATTTCATAGGCAGAGGTACCAGTGCTTAGAAAGCCCCTCGGATGAAAGGGAAGATTGAAAAAAAAAAAAGGCTGAGCCCGAAGAACTGATGCCTTTGAACTGTGGTGCTGGAGAAGACTCTTGAGAGTCTCCTGGACAGCAAGGAGATTGAACCAGTCCATCCTAAAGGAAAGCAACCCTGAATATTCATTGGAAGGACTGATGCTGAAGCTGAAGCTCCAATACTCTGGCCACCTGATGCGAAGAGCCGACTCATTTGAAAAGACCCTGATGCTGGGAAAGGTTGAGGGCAGGAGGAGAAGGGGATGACAGAGGATGAGACGGTTGGATGGCATCACTGACTCGATGGTCATGAATTTGAGCAAGCTCTGGGAGATGGTGAAGGACAGGGAAGCCTGGTGTGCTACAGTCCACGGGGTCGCAAAGAGTTGGACATGACTGAGCGACTGAACAACAAGAAGCAAGGAGGATGCCATGGGTGTGGAACACTGAAGGAGACCTCGACAGCAAGCAGAAGAGATGTGGAATCAGCCGCAGAGAGGCCTGAAGGTGGAGAGACTTGAGTCAGGAAGCAGATTCTGTAAATACACTATATTCCTTATAGTAGAATGTTTTTATGAGACAAGACAATGCTTAGGCTGTGCTTGCCGTTTTCTCTGATCTTAAGGAGGTGCTGAGTCCTTGACACTTAAAAAAACTGAGCTGGTGAACTGCCCTCAGTGGACACCTGCCTGTGTATCTCCTAACGGTGGACAGAATCTGCCACGTCTCACCTGCGTGTTCTTACTGGCCAACCAGGTACTGGAACCTGGGAGTTTTGAACTGAGCTGCCATCAGAATCAGGCTTGACTCTCTACAAAAAAACAGTCTGTTTCAATGGGAGTGGGGCAGTAGGGGAATCATTCTGGTTTAAAAGAGACTAAAGGCTGGGACTTCCCTGGTGGTTAAGACTCTGTGTGTCCGCTGTAGGGGACGTGGGTTCAGTGCCTGGTCAAGGAATTAAGATCCCACATGCCACGTGGTGCCACCAAACAAAAAAAAAAAAAAAGACTAATGGAAGATGTTAACAAGAGGGGAAATTGAGGGTAGAAAGACAGGGAAGGGGTGGATACAGGTGCTCTGTTCTTTCAGCTCAATTTTTCTTTAAGTCTAAACCTTCTCTAAAATATAAAGTCTGTTTTTCATTTTTGTTAAAAAAAGAGAGACACCTGAAGGAACAAAACAACATAATACAATGAGTGTCCTTAACAGGAGCCTTCTTTTTAAAAAACGACAGTGAGGGGACTTCCCTGGCGGTGCCGTGGCTAAGACTCCATGCTCCCAGTGCAGGGGGCCTGGGCTTGATTCCTCATCAGGAAACTAGATCCCACATGCTCCAGCCAAGGGCTCACATGTGGCAACTAAAACCCGGTGCTGCCAAATAAATAAATTAAAAAAAAAAATTAAAGTACAGCGATACAACTTCAGAACGACTGGGTTAATATAAATGTTGGGATCTTGGAGGATATTGTGGGTCTGTTCAATTTTCTTAGTGGTGAAAATGGTGCGGCAGTTTGGAAAGCCCTTCTCTGGTGGGACAAAGATGGGAAATCATTTTAAGGAGAACTGGCATGATGTTTGCAACTTACTTTCATAGTGCTGGGGATAAAATATGTGTTTCGATATAGACAGAAGTAGAGAGGAAGGTAAATATAGAAATAAAATCAATATTAAAAAAATTATCAAATTAAGGTGGAGGCTAACAGAGTTGGCAGTGCCCAGTCACCTTCACTGTTTAAAAGAGAAGAAAGACAGGAAGGGGGGAGGGTGAGGGGGATAGGAAGGGATGTTTACTGGTGACTCTATTATCAGTTAAAAAACCAGACAGCAAATACTTCTGCCCGACTTTCAAGGCTCAGCCCAAGTACAGCCGCCTCCAGAAATCTGTGCCCACCTCCCAGGCTGGGCTGGGGTCTCCTCTGATCCTCAGAGCCCCTGTGTTTTCCTGTCCTCCGCCCAGTAATCGCTTGCTTACTTGTTTACAACTCTCAACAAGACTGTTAATTCTGAACTCGACTCTGTTTTTTCTTCTGTGAATTCCCAGGATCTAGAACAGTCCATCAAGGGAAGTTCGTGGAATGGGAAGAATGAAAGACTGGAGGAACAGAAGGATGAGAATGAAGAAACAAGGGACAAAAGGCCTCATCTGGCAGGTTCATTCAGACCCCAGTAGCCCCACTTACGGGTCAGTCAAAGCCGCTTCTCTGGGCTTAAAACCAAGAGATTCAAAACCAACTTCCAGGGCACGATCTAGAGGGAACTCTTCCTATGTTGAAACCCAACCCAAAGCCTGGTCTTGTTTCTCCAGAATTTCATCCCCTTCAGAACTGAGAGGGAGCTGGAACCACGTTCCCTTCCTGGAGAGACGGAGACGCAGAGAGCCTCCTGGGTCACAGTCTGAGACGGGAGAGCATTGGCTCTCAAACCTCAGCCTGCCCTTCAGACACAACCTCTGCGACGTCCTGAAAGAACACACGGGGTGTGAAAAGCGATCAGGTTGGATCAGAGAGTCAACTTGGGTTCAACACAGTTAAGTAAATTCACAATGCTTTCTTTTGGTTTCCAGGCACAGGCACTACCTCTGCTGAGTACTACACAATGGCAGGAACCACAATCTCTGACTTTTCACAACACCCAGTTCATCATAAACGCAGCTTTAAGTGAATGGAGGTTATCTGTCCATCCATCCCTCCTCCTTGCCATTCAGAACCTTCTGTGGTGTGCCACGATGCCAGCTCCTGCTGACACTGAGGTGAAGGACCCTTGTGTTCAAGAAGCTGATACTCTAGAGGGGAAGGAGTTGACCAGTCTATAAGTAGAGGGAAGTATGAATGACCCTTCATGTCCTCCTGGGCTCAGACACCAAGGAAGAAATATTTACTGAGTAAAAGGAGTAGAAAAGTCTGATTTTAGCAGATTACATCTGATTCCAGATGTGATCGTCCAGCTTCTATGAGAGAAAACCTCCTCAGAAAAAACAGAAAAACAGAAAAGCTACATTTAAACATAAAGGCATCAGAGGGTTAAACAATAGCCCTATCTAACACAGAATCTAACACAGAGCAGACATGAGGGTGGTGGTCGTCCTTGAGTAATGACTGCAATGGATACTGGAAGGTGTTGGGGCGCTAGCCGTGGGCTAGTTTTGATGTGGGTGGTAATTATTAAGGTATGACCAAGTTTTGAAAATTTCATACAGACACAATTTTCGGTATGTATGTTTGCATAAGCTGACTTAATGAAGGTTTAGCTCAGAGAACCACAGATTCTATAAGAACGTTCTGAACAGTCAATGATCAAGCCAAATGGTTTTACACCAACTTGCGTCTAACTTAGGTGAGCCTCAAAATTCCTGAAGGATTCGCAGATCTACCAAAGATATAGAGCTCTAGACAGAAAACACCCCTCCTTCCCATGGAAGCCTATCCAAGAGTGGTGCTGGCACCAAGCATGAAGCCCAGATAGACACAGACTTCTCCTGCTCCTCACTTGCTCAGGCCTTGGGTCCACGGTTAGCATGTTCGCATTGAACATTTCCACATCTTACCCGCTAATCTTCTTAATACTGATAAAACTGAGGAGCACTCTTTTGTCCCAGGAAGACACAAAGCCATTTTCAAGAGAGACATTCATTAAGTACATTCAGGATGGATTAAAGTGATCCTGAGCTCTAGTTCTAAGAACACAGACACCAGTAAATAAATGCGCTATTGAACTAAGATGAGCAGTCAGTACTTAACCTACTTTGAGAACAAGCTGTTTTCAATGCCAAGTATCCTCCATTCACATTTACATAATTAATGAACTAATTACAAACGAGTCTTATCTAATCATTTAAGCAGGTCTCACGTGACCCAGCCTTGGCCGCACTTCTGCAGTAGAGTAACTGCACTTTCTTGAGGGTAATACAACTTTATTTTAAAGCAATACCCTATAATTTAGACCTTTTTACTAATTCAAGCCAGCCTTATCCTACATAAAAATCAATGGGGGCTGATCAAAGGAGGATGGTGGTGTCTAAATTTATTGCTTTTAAGCGAAGAACCACAAGCCAAGAGTATGGGACTGCAAATGTTTACAGAAAGCACATTTTTTCCCTGAAAAAGGAAAAGTCGTAATGCTGCCTTTTAGCCAAGCGAAAAGCAGTTGTGTTAAATCGGTACCAAAGCAAATGATACATACAACAGTAATTAGCTAAGATTACACAGTAATTAAAATCACGATGATTATGTGAGTGAGAATAATTTATACAATAATCTCCACGCTCACACTGCAATATGGTACTAGTCCAATAGCAACAGAGCAGAGCCATGTTTGGTGATAAATTCAAATCACAGCATTTCTAATTACGTGGTGATAGATCGCGGTCACTGAGATTTAGGGATAAACAAAATCTCTGACCAGGACACACACAATTCTGTTTGGACTTCCCAAGGCTACCAAATGGGGATCCCAAATGCTTTCCCCCTTCCTCCCACAGGGAGCCACAGACCTTCAGGTTGCCCCACTATATTCCACTAATCCTGGTTCCACGCTGCTAACAACTTGCTCTCTTGCTCTGTGACACAAGACAGTTAACTCATCCGGCAGAGCCACCCTTGGCCAAAGACAGTCATAAACAATACGCAAAATTTCCTTTAAAAGGGCATGGCTGTGACCCAATAAAACTTTTACAAAAGCAGGTCAAGGGCCAGGTGTTTTTTTTTTTTTTACTGTGTGCAGTCATTGGCTGACTCCTGCTGTAGGTGACAGGAAGCCACTGAAACCAGATTTTCATTTGAGAGAGATTTGAGAGGCTGGAGTGCAGAGGAGGGACTAAGGTGGGTGGAGTTGAAAGGGCTTTGCCAGAGTCTAGGACAGAAATGATGGTGGCCTGGCTTCAAGGTGTTGACAGTGAGGATGGAGAGAAGTAAGAAGGTCAAGAGTATTTGTGTGAAGCGCGGAGGTGCAGAATAAACAAGATTTAGCGATCAGTGGATGGTGGGGACGAGCAAGAGGGAAGAGAGCCTCATAAGGGTAGAGGGCTCCAGCTTGGGTGACTGATGACAGGACCTCCATGTGATTTGGATCACACTGGTGGGGGAGGGAGGAGGCTCCCCTCGGACACACTGGGTTCAGATACCACAGAGACAGCCAGGTGGCCAGCTTCTAAACTGCAGGCAGTTACATACGATATACACGTTTACGACTTGAAGAACATGAGTTGGAGGGCTAGATTTGGGGGTCTCCTGTTTACAGTGATGTTCAAGCTGGTTTTATAAAAGGCAGAGGAACCAGAGATCAAATTTCCAACATCCACCGGATCATGGAAAAAGCAAGAGAGTTCCAGAAAAACATTTATTTCTGCTTTATTGACTATGTCAAAGCCTTCTCCGCCCATGGGATTTTCCAGGCAAGAGTCCTGGAGTGGGGTGCCACTGCCTCCTCTTTAGTTTGGTACACTTATTGCAATTACTGAACCAATACTGATACATAATTTTTAACTAAAGTTCAAACCTTATTCAAATGTCCTTTGTTTTCATGTCCTTTTTCTGTTCCAGGATCCCATCTAAGACACCCCATTACATTTAGTTGTCATATCTCTTTAGGCTCCTCTTGGCTACAAAAATTTCTCAGGCTTTCCTTCTTTTTCATGACTTTGGCAGCTTTGAAGAATACTGGTCAGGTATTTTGTAGAATGCCCCTCAACTGGTATTTCTCTGATGTTTTTCTATTAATTAGACTTAGATTATGGATTTGGGGGAAGAAGACCACAGAGGTGAAGTCATTTCATGGGTAAGTGCTATCCTCCTGACTTAGCACAGTTGGTCACCTGGCTGAGTTAGTGTTTGTTAGATTTCTCCATTGTAAAGTCACTCTTTCCAGTCCATGCTTTACTCTTTGGTGGTTTGAGCAGTTATGCTGGTTCCAAATAGGAAAAGGAGTACGTTAAACTGTATATTGTCACCCTGCTTATTTAACTTCTATGCAGAGTACATCATGAGAAATGCTGGGCTGGAAGAAGCACAAGCTGGAATCAAGATTTCCGGGAGAAATATCAATAACCTCAGATATGCAGATGACACCACCCTTATGGCAGAAAGTGAAGAGGAACTAAAAAGCCTCTTGATGAAAGTGAAAGAGTAGAGTGAAAATGTTGGCTTAAAGTTCAACATTCAGAAAACAAAGATCATGACATCTGGTCCCATCACTTCATGGGAAATAAATGGGGCAACAGTGGAAACAGTGTCAGATTTTATTTTGGGGGGCTCCAAAATCACTGCAGATGGTTATTGCAGCCATGAAATTAAAAGATGTTTACTCCTTGGAAAAAAAGTTATGACCAACCTAGATAGCATATTAAAAAGCAGAGACATTACTTTGCCGACTAAGGTCCATCTAGTCAAGGCTATGTTTTTTCCAGTGGTCATGTATGGATGTGAGAGTTGGACTGTGAAGAAAGCTGAGCGCTGAAGAATTGATGCTTTTGAACTGTGGTGTTGGAGAAGACTCTTGAGAGTTTCTTGGACTGCAAGTAGATCCAACCAGTCCATTCTAAAGGAGATTAGTCCTGGGTGTTTTTTGACTGATGCTAAAGCTGAAACTCCAATAATTTGGCCACCTCATGTGAAGAGTTGACTCATTGGAAAAGACCCTGATGCTGGGAGGGATTGGGGGCAGGAAGAGAAGGGGATGACAGAGGATAAGATGGCTGGATGGCATCACCGACTCGATGGACATGAGTTTGAGTAAGGTCTGGGAGTTGGTGATGGACAGGGAGGCCTGGCGTGCTGCGATTCATGGGGTTGCAAAAGAGTCGGACACGACTGAACTGAACTGAACTGATGCTTACTGAGTAGGGAGTTATGTTCCACCTCTGTGAAGGCAGAGAATCTACATAAATTACTTGAAGTTTTTATGCAGAGGAGATTTGTCTACTCTTCTCCTTTTTATTATCTGATCAATTATTTATACTAAAGGAAAACAGAAACACTAATTTGAAAAGAAACATGCACCCCAATGTTCACAGTAGCACTAGTTACAAGGCCAAAATATGCAAGCAACTTAAATGTCCACTGACAGATGAATAGAGAAAGAAGATGTGGCACACATACACACAATGGAGTACTTCTCAGCCATAAACAAGAATGAAATGATTGCCGTTTGCAGCAACACGAATGGACTCAGAGATTATCATACTAGGTGAAGTAAGTCAAGCAGAGAAAGACAAATGGATGATATTACTCACATGCGAAACTTAAAAAGCGAATGAATGAATATAACAAAACAGAAACAGACTCACAGATAAACAGAACAAACCAGTGGTTACCAGTGGGGAGACGGAAGGGAGGAGGGGCAGGATATATGTAGGGGACTAAGAAATAAATTACTAGGTGTAAAGCAAATAGGCCACAGGATATATCATACAACACAGGGAATATAGCCAATCTTTTATAATAACTTTAAATGGGAGTAAAAACTGTAAAAATTTTGAATTACTATGTTGTGCACTTGAAACAAATATCATATTATAAATCAATTATACTTCGATTAAAAACAAAATTCAGTCATCCCAAGGAAGCTTTTTGTATTTTCAGGACTGATGTGTAGCTTCTGTTCTGGCACTATTAGTGATTCTACATACGCCAACACTGAGGCTCAAAGATCCGGCTACTTCCTTAGGTCACCCCCTAATCAGCAGTATGGAACTGGATGCCTACTCTCTTGACCTTCAGATCAGAGATTTTTTCACAACAGAGCTTTGCCTCATTTAATAACTGACTCATTCAGTTATTAAATGCATTCAGAATGCATTCAACTCATTTGTTTAACAACAACAACAAAAAACAACTGAGTAACTGCTCCATACTCTGCTAGGATTTGCAGGTATTTAAATTTTTGGAGAGTTTATACCACTTTAAAAGAATTGAATCTAAAAATGGATAAACTGCCACCAGGTGGCACAAACCCTCAGACTGGCAAGAACATTTGTAAGTATTTTATAGGTAACCAATTCAGCTTTTCCTTTCAGACATTTTTTTTTTTTTTGAGGCCTGGTGTGCTGCGATTCATGGGGTCGCAAAGAGTCGGACACGACTGAGCGACTGAATTGAACTGTTTACAGTGAGGGGGTTAAAATCACAGGAGGATTGCCTGGGGCCCGGTGGACAGAAAAACAGGTGAGAGAGCATCCCGGGGTCCCCAGCAGATGGGGGGAGGGGCTGGGGTGGGAAGGAGAAAACCAGAAAGGAGAAGTTAGGGTAGCACCAAGGAGCGGAAACACTGCCCTAGTGGCTCAGCAGTAAACAATCTGCCTGCAGGGCAGGAGATGCAGGTTGGATCCCTGGGTCAGGAAGATCCCTAGAGAAGGGAATGGCAACCCACTCCAGTATCCTTGCCTGGGTAATCCCACGCACAGAGGAGCCTGTTGGGCACAGCCCATGGGGTCGCAAAAAGTGGGACACGACTGAATGACTGAACAGTAACAAAAGGAGCAGAAACGGCTAAAAGGCCGGGTGGACGAGGGGGTTCCCAGAAATGTCTAATAGGCCAGCGCAGCAGAGAAGTCCAGAAATAGATCAAGACTGGAGAGCATCCCCTGGTTTGTCCCTTAGGAAGCTGCTGACACACAGAAACGTTTCAGTGGTGGCGCCAGGCTGGGCTGGAGGAAACAGAGGCAGAAATGGGAGGGGAGTGAAGGCGCTGTGCGGGGACCCCACTCCGGCGAAGCCTGGCTCCAAAGGGAGGAAACGGACTGTAGGGTGATGGGTGAGGATATAGTTAGGACAGACGGACCCCAAGGTGTTTATAACCCGCAGAGGAAGGACAGCTGGAAATGCTGCCGCTGAGACTGCAGGAGCAAGCGGGTGGCGGGGTACGGATGCCACTCGACCAAGACTGGATCTCATTTTCTGAGACCAGAGGGAAGCTGGGGCAGATGGTGATCAACTTATAGGTAACATTCTGAGGCCGCTGTTTTTCCTTTGAATGAACAGGAGTGTAGGGTATGTGCTCAGAGTAAGGAGTTGGGGACAGAAGAAAGTCAGGATGGTTTGGAATAACTGTCCAGTAAAATGAAAGAAAACAGGCCAGTGACAAGGCATCAGCGTCGATACAGCTGGTTCAGTTAGTGCCCGTTCATGCCTGGACCCTGCAGAGCCGTGTGAGTGGCCAAGGCTGAGGCCCTGAGGGACGTGGGCACGGGGCTCTGGACGGAAACGGGGCTTGGCCCCCTTTGGAGAGCCCGAGGTGCTGTGAGGACTGCAAGAGGGAGGAGAGAACCCTTTATTGGAACACTCTGTCAGCAGGCTGGTGGCCCAGAGGGCAGGAGGGAGAGGCGGGCACCCTGCAGGGCCGGGCACACCACGGGCTGGGCGCCCTGGGATCAGCTGCAGCAGGCCGTCAAGAGAAGCTCTGGAGCCAAGCCGGCTGCCACCACCCAGCCCATAAACTCCCTCCCCAGGGGCACGTAGGTAATTTAGTGTCTCCATCTCTGGAAGCTCTTGCATTTATCAGCAGCGTCAGGACTCCTGGGCTGTAAATCATCAAGCTTTAGGCGTATTTCTCTTGAGCTGACATCTTCTTATAAATAATACAAGGAATGCTTTTATTTTTTTGGCAAAAGACTGCTTTCTCCCTCTCTTCTTTTTTTAGAGTGACCTTCTTTTTCAGTCAAATTTGGAAATGTCCAAGAGGCTCTTCTGCTGAGCCCTGTGATGGGCCAGGTCATATGCGGGTGCACGCCATAGCATTCCCTTTGTTCTCTACCCTGCCTCCAGCTCCTCAGCACGGAGAGTGTCCGGGTGACCCGGTAGCATCTGGTCAAGTTTAAAAGGCAAATTCCCTGGGACGTAGAGAACATCTGCCCTGTGCACAAGAGTGTGTGTGTATGTGTTTAAAGGCTAACAGGTTAATCGGGCTGGTGTGTGTGTGTGTGTGTGTGTGTGGGCTGGTATGTGTGTGTGTGTGTGAGTGTGTGTGTGTGTGTGTGTTTAAAGGCTAACAGGTTAACAGGGCTTCCCAGGTGGCTCAGTGACAAAGAATCTGCCTGTCAATTCAGGAGATAAAGGAGGGTGCTATCCCCGGGTTAGGAAGATCCCCTGGAGGAGGAAATGGCAACCCTCTCCAGTATTACTGCCTGGAAAATTCCACGGACAGAGGAGACTGGCAGGCTACAGTTCATGGGATCACAAAGAGCTGGACGTGACTAACCACACACACACAGCAGGTTAATAGCAAATATCCTTAAATCAACTAAAAGTGAAGCAGGAACACAGTTTAATAAGCCCGTGGCATAATTTTAAGATTTTCTGCAGGAATTTAAAAGAATGAGATAGACTTATGTGAACAGACAGGGTGCACTCTCTATCTTATTGAGGGAAAGAAAGAAACACTTTGAGAATTTAGATACATACATTTAGGACATGGCAGCCCGCTCCAGTATTCTTGCCTGGAGAATCCTATGGACACAGGAGCCGGGTCGGCTACAGTTCAAAGGGTCACACAGAGCTGGACACAACTGAAACAACTGCACACACACAGACAGACAGCGGTACACATACATAGTGTAGCATCATATCACTCATGTGTTTTAAAAGCCCACAAATATGCTATGTATTTGCTACAAGTACCTGTGTATTTATAGATACACAGAGAAAGATGTGGAAGGATACACACCAAACTGAAGACAGTGGATACCTTTTGGAAGGGAGCTGAGGTTGGGGTGGTGGCCAAGAGGACTATAGCCTTCTCAGTTATATTCTAATAAAAGGGAGAAGTATTTAGAGATTATAAAGCTGGATGTCAAGGCACCTGAACTCGGGATCAGTCTTTACTATAAGCTTAGGTGAGATAGTTCCCTCTGCAGACCTCACTTTTTCCCATTTATATAATGAGAGGATTGGACTAATAATAAATAATCTAATGGTCCCATCTAACTCAGAAGTTCTAGAATCTTTACACTGTAATGTTTACAGGTTCATAGGTTAATAAGGGCTCAAGATTCTCAAGGCTTAAGTCCTTGGAGTCTGGTACTCAGAAGGCACTTAATAAACACCATTTGGATGGATGCTGACTCCTGACCCTTATATAGTTTTAATATCAACAACGGGCCAGCTCTTTGCCAGTAAACTTTGCCGGGTGAGTGATTCGCCTCCTGGATAAAAGTCAGAGTCACGCAGCATGGCAAACACAATACAGGCTTTGGAAGGATTCAAACCAGAGTTCAAATCCAGGCGCTTTTGCTTCCCTGCTGATGACATGAAGCAAATTACTGACCCTCTCTGAGTCACAAAGCTGAGCTGTGACCAAGTCCAGTTAGCATTTCTGCTCAAGTGCTGCTGTTATGGTCAGTTATTCATTCAACAAACATTTGTGGAGCACCGTCTGTGTGCCAGCCAGAGGGATACCAGCATAAAGAAAGCTGACGAGGGGCTTCTGGCCCCTTCTTGCCCCCTGCTCCACTGCTGTCCCTGGCGCAGGCCCCTCTGCTCTGAGCTGCGGCTGGACAAGCCTGAGGACTTGGAGGGGAGCGGGCAGGGAAAGGGGGGCTGGGCTCTAGCCAAGGCTGCCTGGAAGTGCTGCCCGGGGCGAAGCTACAGGAGCTGGGGTGTGGCTGAGTTTGCCTCAGTCAGTTGCTCCTGAACCTCTGGGCCTCAGATCCCTCTTGTGCAGCATGAAGGTGATGGCATCAGTTCCCTGGGGTTACTCTGGGCATCAAATACCAACACCAGGAAAGCAGCTGGCTTTCCTGAGCTCTTTCTAGGAGCTGGGCTCTGAGTGCATCTTCTAGTTAATCCTGGCAATGGTTTACTCACAAGAAAACATGGAAAGTTAAGCAATTTGCCCCAGATTGATGGTTACTATTGGGGAAGGGAGAAAGGGATAAACGGGGGACTGGAACCAACATGCACGCTCAGCCGTTGCTTACTCACTCAGCTGGGTCCGACTCTTTTGCCACCCCACGGCTTGTAAGCCTCGAGGGCCCTCTGCCCGCGGGACTTCCCAGGCAAGAATACTGGAGTGGGCTGCGAAGTCTTTCTCCAGGGGATCTGCCCAACCCAGGGACCGAATCCAATTCTCCTGCATCAGCAGGCAGATTCTTTACCACTGAGGCACGCGGGAAGCCCCATATACACACTGCTAGATATAAAGTAGGTAAGTAACAAGGACCTACTGCATAGCACAAGGGACTCTAATCAATACTCTGTAATGATCTATACAGGAAAATAATCTAAAAAAGAGTGGATACATGTATATGTATAACCGATTCACTTTGCTGTTCAGTAGAAACTAACACAATGCTGTAAATCAACTCTACTCCATTAACAATTATCAAACAAACAACACCTCTGCCCCAAGTCTCACAGCTGCAGAGGAGCAGCCATGGGATTGGAAGCCAGATGCTCCGACTTCAGTCCACGTACGGAAATCACTGCAGCCTGTCATCTCCCATTCAGCTCAGGGTGTAATTCCTTATCACGCACCTAATATAATTATGAAACTTTTGGATATTATGTTAAAGCGCTTGCACATTCAGCTCTGGCCTCTGCTGCCTGATACACTGGCTGATCGGGGAGACCAGAAGTTAGTTAGTTATCAGGAGAGCAAAAGTCCTCAGCATTCGGAGTTCGCCGAGGACGTGGCTCTTTCTCCACACAAGTCTTTGTTCTTAATTAATAGTGGTAATCAGATAATCTTGCTTTAATTAACTCCCCTGATGCGCCCCATTCTCAGGGCCTCCCTTTGATATTTTCAACATCAAATCTTTCAGCCTAAGATTATCAGCAGACATTTGCCATTTGCTGAACATGCCCGAAAGCTTGGCAAGAACTCCTACCCACTTCTTTTCGTAAAGACAGCCTCCTGCTTCAGAGCAAACCCGTTTCAAGTCAGCAAGGGCTCGTCTGGGTCTGCTCCATTAGTATGTGATTTTTCTATCTTATCACATCGGCTCTTCTGTTATCATACAAGCAGTGTGCATTTCATCTTAATTACACATCTGTTTAATCCATAATTTCTGATTTATGGCCATTGGCTCCTCATTACAAGAGGGATCGCCCTTGAAAAGGAAAACCAAATGAGCTGAGAGGAATGGAGCTGGAAAGCAAGAGGGAAGACAGATTTAAGTCCTGCAGCTGAGGCTGAGGCCCATTTGTTGGAGCAAATTATTACTGGCAATCCTATAGACTTGTGAGGGTCCCATCTCAAGGCATGACTGAATTTGTCTGCTTCCGTGGTAGGAAACAAAATATAAAATTCTGACATTCAAAGAAAGCTGAGATTTCCAAGGAGACATCATCCAGCCTACCTGTCTTTATACAGACTTCCCATTAAAAGAAACAAACAAAACCAAAAAACTTCAGTAAACATGTTTATAAAGAAAATTTAAATACAAAACTGTCTATAAATGGAAAATTAGTAGGACTTGCCTTAGATGGAAAACAAACATACTAAATCTACAGCTGTTTTTAAAAATGCTCAGCCCATGCTATTTGAAATCATCTGGGAAACCATGTATTGGGTGGGCTGTATTAGATCCTCTTCATTTTGACTGGGGCAGTAAATATAATTATATTCGCTGTTTCACAGATGAGGAAGTGAAGGCTCAGAGAGGGTAACTGGCCTGCCTTAAGTCACACAGCTAAGAAGTGGCAGGGTCATGCCTCAAACTGGACCAGGCATGTCCTTGTCTAGGACACAGGAAATCGAAGACGTAAACAGCAACATGGGAAGCCTGTGATTCTCTGAACCACTGCTCACCCAGAGGCAGCAGAGGACACTCTTACCTGGGGCTGAGGGTACGGCTGCTGATGGCTGACTGTCGTGAGGGGGTTCTTGCGGTGTCTGTGGCCAGGGACAGAGTACAACTCAACCAGGACTGCAGACTGCCCCCCGGCTGGGAGCTGAGGGTGGAGACGTCATCTCTAGAACCAGAACGCAAGATGCTGTCAGCACGGCGATAACCTCAGTCACAGCAATAGCTAGGCATTCGCCCCTTAGCGTGAGCCAGGCGTGGTGCTGAGTGCTTACACGCATTATTGTAACCAGAGCTCACAACAGCATCCCCGGGAGATGGGAGCCAGCCCTGTACCTGTTACACAGACGAGAGTAATGGGATCTGAGGAGGCCAGTGTGGGTCCTAGCCAAGGTCACCTAGTCAGTCAGTGATGAAGCTGGGGTGCAAACCCTGGTCCCTCCAATTCCAATGCTCAAGTTAAAAATCATCACCATTCCTTGGGAAGATAAATAATATAGATGCCAAGGTATTTTCCAATTTTGGAGTAAAATTTGGCATTGGATTTCAGACCAGATGATATATTCATGGAATCTATCAGTTGTGAAGGTCTTAACTGCTTGCCTGCCTTAGCTGGAATGTCTCTGTGGACAGAGACTTAATTGTACACCCCCTGTTTCTGAAAGCAGCGTGGGGAGAGGCCTGTGGGAGCCTGTCACTGATGTGGGTGTTGAATGACTATTTCACTTTCTAGTTGATATAGTCATTCATTTACGATATATAATAAATATATACATTCACAAATTTTGTTTGTTTATAGAACATCCTGTGCCATGGGAAGGAGCTATAAATATGAACTCAACATTGACCCTGTCCCCAAGACAGGACAGACAGAGCAGAGCAGACATCTATATAAGTAACCATAAAATCCAAAAGAAAACTATCAGTGCCACGGATCAAGGCAGACGGGTTCTAAGGACGACAGACAGGCAGCCCCGATTTGTTTCTTGGAGGCGTAAGGGAAGGGATGCAGCACTGGCTGCTGGGCTACGTCCTCTTTGAAGGTCGGAGCTCGGCCACCCAGGCCTGGAGAAGGGAGCGTCCGGTGGAGGGAACCGCACCACACGGGTAGGAGGGCGAGGGAGATACAGGAAGAGGAGTCCCAAGTGGAGGGCAGGTCAGGACCAGACTGTGCCGGGCTCAAATGTCAGTCTAAAACTCTTCCGAGGCAACTGACGTCCGTCCTTCTGACGGTGTCTGAGGACAGCGGCGCGGTAAGTCGGAGGCTGCTCTTTGTCTACGAGGAGCCTCCGGTCCAGCAGTATGTCCCCGGTGCTGTGCTAGGGCCGTGGAGTCAGGGCTCCCGTGGGCCCTGCGGTGGCTGTCCAGGTGCGTGTTCCCTCTGCACACTGGACACAGCCAGGGGCTCGTCTCTGGCTTTGCTGTCACCGGCTCAGTTCTATCAGAGCTCACTTACATCTCTTTTCTGCCGCTGCTGCCACTGCAGTTCACTGCTGTCTGGACGCTAGGAGGAGGCACAAGAAAGAGTGTTATTCTTGGGCTGCCAGGGCCTGCGGAACACAGTCCTTGATGTCAGATAACCTTGAGTTTGAGTCCCGCCTCTGACCTTTGCTGCTGTGTGACCCTAGGCAAGTCCCTCATCTTCTCTGAGCCTCCTCAGCTCCTTTGTAAAATGTAGCTATTCATGGGCCTCTGCCCAAGCTCTGTGGAGCTGACCAAGTGAGATCGGCCTTATGAACATCTTGGCATGGCTCCTGGCAAATGAGCAGTGCTGATTAAAGGGTGGCGACCACTACCCTTGCTCCTGATTTATCACGACTAGTGCTGCTATCAACAGCATCATCATCGTCAGTGGGCCAGGCAGTGGCTTTATATCCTTCGCGACTGCTTGCAAATCGGACATGGCGCTGCGGGGTCAGCTTTCTCAGGGCACTCTGGGAAACTCAGAAGCTAATTACAATCGTGGTTCTTCTTTAGGGAGAACTCTTGATTCAACAAACGTGCTTTACACGTGATCACACTAATCACCTTGCTAGTCTCTGTCGTGGAGCTGAGGAAGCTGACACCCCTGTCCAAGGTCACAGAGCTTTGAATCCCCGGTGTGTAGGAGCTACTCGGCTCATGCCCCTAACCAGAGTGCAGTCGCCCAGCTTACGGGTACAGACAGCCAAACCACAAACCTTCAAACACGAGAGCCTGGCTCCTCAGGCCGGGCCCTCCCAGCTTTGTTCTTCAGTGGGAGCTGGGCAAGTCCTTCCCAGAAGCCCTGGTCACTTCTGAGAGGCGCCTGTGGCCTTGGTCCCTTCCCTCAAGGACCAGTCACTCTCTTGACTTCTACTAACATCGCTTCACCCCCATCAGACTGCAAGGGCCCTTCCCAGGCCAAGAACATAGCTTATTTGTCCCTTTGGCCCCACGGCTCAGGCCAGACTGGAAGTTCTCTTGGATGGTGTCTGGTGAATCCAATAGAAGAGGGGTCTGTAAATGACAGCCATGGACTGAATCTACAGATCTGTTCTTATTAATAAAGCTTTATTGGAACACAGCCACCGCCACTCATTTGCATTTTATCTGTGACTGCTTAGCAGCTACAACAGAGGCCACACTGCCTGAGAAGCTGTAATATTTACTGTCTGGCCTTTTAAAGGAAGATCTGCTGACTTCTTCAGTATAACGAAAAGTACCTTTTGTGAACCACGCTTTGAGAGGCAGATAATGACCCCAAAGATGTCAACATCTCAATCTTTATCTCAGGAATCTGTGTTTCCTGAGGTGTTAAAAGGGGCATGCAGATGTGGTTAAGATCAAGGATCTTGAGACAGGCAGGCTGTCCTGCATTATCGGGGTGGGCCCCCTCTAATGACTCTGGTCCTTAAAAGCAGAGACCTTTCTCCAGGTTCGGTCAGAGGGACTTGTGACTATGGAACAACAGCCAGAGATGCAACAGTTCTGGCTTTGAGGATGGAAGGGGCCATGAGCCAAGGGATGTGGGTGTCTTCTGGAAGCTGGTGAGGAAATAGACTCTCCTCCAGAAGACTCCAGAAGTAGCGGAGCCCTGCTGAACTTTGACTCTAGCCCAGGGAGACTCAGATTCAAGCCCTTTGTCTTGTCAAGGTCTGTTCTCAGCCAAGTCACTGGCCTGTCATGCGGGCGAACTTGCATCTGTCACTTTGACGTGAGGCAGGCGCATTCCTGTGTTATGAAATTTGAGCTAATTTGCTATGACAGCAAGAGATAGAACGAAAGTATCTTTGCTAATGACCCTAAATCTTCTTGAGGATAACTTTTTTTGATACAACTTTTTAACAAACAGTGTAAAAATACTTCAAAACTTTAACTCAAGTAGTCTAAGTGAGTAGCACCAGCTCTGTTCCCACTGGTATCTGAGCCTCTTCTAAGGCTCTGTGGGCTGGGGCTGGGGAAGGAACGCCCAGCTGTGAAGGAGTGACTGAATCTTTGTGCCCTCTGTGTGGCCTTGGCCTTCTGTCCCCTGTCTGGGGTGACAGAATGCCCGTATGTGAAATGACGCTTCTGGACCAAGACGCTGAGGCCCTGTCTAGCTTGGATGCTTAGAGACCATGCACAATGGAGAGGGTGCACCGAGGCCCTAGAGCAGGAGTCCTGGGCTTTTTATAAGCATCTTCTACGAAGACTGTGGGACTTCCGCCTCCCCAAATGCACAAACACAGACTCGAATTTTAGTGCAGTATCTGTGGGTCCATGGTCTAATCTCATGAACTCATGCACAGACACCCCTCACCTGCTCTACCAGTTCACAGACCCCAGATAAGGACGCTGGTTCCAGCTGACCAAAGAAGCTAGAATGTGGCAGGCGAGGGCCCTGGAAAGCAGAGGGAAGGGTTTGCGCCAACAGGGCTGCATCTTCTGAAATGCTCATAGAAAGGGAAAAAAGAACTGAAGAGTCTTGCAGCCCAACCCGTACAGTTCAAAATGGTGTGGCACTCCCCTCAGAAACAGAAGAACAAGGTTTCTCTTGCCCAAGAGCAGAGAGGAAGGGAAAAAAACTGGCCACCATGGGGCTGGAGGCCTGATGGCTGAGAGGGAGGAGCTTCGGGCCCACTGTCTGGGAGTCTGAGTAAGAGAGGCTGGGTCCAGAGATCCCGGTGGGCGCCTGGACAAGCGGACATCCCCATAACCCTGAGGGCGACGGGCCTTGAACTCTGCAGCAGACAAGGTCTGGGCCACCAGGTGTACTTCCTCACCCACTTCAATGGACTGAATAATGGTCTTTAACTGGAGCCTGCAAGGGGACATCTTTAGAGCAGGATATAACTAACCAAGGCACAGCACAACTAGCCATCTCAAAGCGAACACGTCTCTAGTCCGGGAAGAGCCCCTTCAGAAGGAGGGCAGGTTTACACGCCGAGTCCATCCACAGGGAACCCTCCTCTCCCACTCCAGTCCCGGGATGGCTACACTCCATCCTAAGGTGGGATTCCCTCTAGGCCTTTCCTTTGGTGTAATGGGGGTTCTTCCTAACCAGTTTAAAATGCACTGACCCTCCACGACGTGAAGAAAAAGTCTGACCTCGAGCTCACGAGGCAGATCCATGTTTCCTGACCGTAGTTCCGCCCCAACACAGGAAGGACTCGGCGTTGGTGGCGGGGATGATGGCGATGACTGTGGTCTGCTGGGCAGGCACGCAGAGGCCCGGGAAGGGCGGCCGACCTGTCCCTGCTCCCCATCTCCTTGGCAGTGCCGCCAGCACTGGTGCGTGATACGTGGCCCCTGGTTTCCCCCTCATCTCCTGACATGTGCTCAGTGGTTCTTTCTCTTGCCTGGGTTCCTGAGACTTTTCAAGAGGAACATGGGCCAGGCACTTGTGGACAGATGGACTGCTGGTGAGCACAGAAGCAATTAAATGTCTCCCGCTGTATTCCTTTCCATGGAGCCTGTGCCAGACAACTCTGGTCTGAATACAAACACTGCCTGGGACGTGACACACAGATGCACTGGCCCCATATCACAGCGACAGACACAAGTTCACCAGGATGACAGGCCAGTAAACTTGGCAGAGGACCAAGACTTTGACAAGAGAAAGGGGAAAGATGGAGCATGTCTGACATGACAGCAGGGCCTGCTCACTGGAAGTGTGGGTGACGGGGTTGGCCTGGAATCAGATTACAGCCCCATCACTTGCTCTGTGCGCTGCGGCCAGTTTCCTGACTTGTCTCAGCTGCAGTTTCTTCGTCTGTAAACTGGGGGTGATAATGGTTGCCACCCTCAGAGGGTTGTCGTGAGAACTAGGCAGGTAGGCTGTGCAGCCTGGCACAGTCAGTCCTCAGGAAAGAGATGCCAATAGCACGATGATCAGTGTGTCCTGCGATGCCAGGGCAGATAAAGTGGTTTGGAGCCCTCATTCCCCAAGAAGCCCACTAGCTGGGTATTTAGGCCTTCCTAGAAAGACAGACGTCTGGACCTCCCCGGCGGTCCAGTGGTTAAGAATCTGCCTGCCAATGAAGGGGACACAGGCTCCATCCCTGTCCGTGAAGGTTCCACACTCTGTGAGGCAACTAAGCACCACAACCCCTGAGCCCACGTGCCAAGGCTCACGCTCCACAACGAGAGAGGTGGACGCAACGAGAAGCCTGCACACCACAAAGAAGAGTGGCTGCCACTCGCTGCAGCCAGAGAGAGCCTACGTGCAGCAACCAAGACCCAGCACAGTCAAAACTAAATTTAATAAAGAAAGAAAGAGCAGTGTCCTCCGTGGTGCCATATGAGCCTGCGGTCCTGCACCGAGGGTCCTGGGATGCAACTTGGAATGTCTCAGAATAATAGAGAAATGTTGTGAGCCACTTCTTCTAAGCAAAATCAGGAGCTTAAGAGCTTTGTGGGAAGAGAGGGGTGGGCGGGCCTCGAGCCTGCCCTACTTCACAGCAGGAACTCTTGCAGTCTGGCTAGAGCCTGGGCCCACTACTGCATAAGCTGAAGCAGGATGATGCCCTCGGTGGCAGCCGCAGTCTTTGCTTGGGCCCAGATCTTTCTACTTCTCTCACCCCAGCTCAAATTTGTCAAGTTAGCAAGCACAGATGTTGGGAAATGTACAACTTGCACTCCACACAACACCAGAGGACGTCTCAGATGGAGCCAGCTGGATACTCTTGGCTGACCTGGGGGTCAGGGGTCATCCACTGACCTTTCTGAACTCCCCACCAACCCCACCCCAAACACCCAGCCGAGGTGATGACAGAGCACCCGCAGGCCCTGGGCAAGAACAGATGGGGCTGTCGGCTGAGGCGTGAGTCCTGAGTGTCCTCTAAGCCTAGGGGAACAGCTTGAAGCGCTCCTCCACTAACCCAAGGGGCCGAGGCCCTAGCATAAGTTACAGTACAAGGGCACCCATGCTGGCGAGCATGCGCTGAAACGCTGCCGCACTGGCCTCCTGGCTTTCTGAGCACGTTTCCAGCCTGGAAGGCCTGTTACACTCGGATCTAATTCCCAACACGGGGAAATGTGACTTTTCATAATTTGAACAAGTCTCTCAAAGAGCCTCACCTCCAGCTGAAGCACTGCTCTGTCTCTCTCTCCCAGGGTGGGTCTGAATCCTAATTGAGAGCTCAGTTCAGAGACATACCTGGACCAGTCCCTCAGGCTCCAATCAACACTGCCGTCCCGGGCGATGAGGCAATTATGGGGGCGTAGGCAATTATGAGGGGTGTGCGGGGCGGAGCTGCCGCGAAGAGCGCCTGCAGCACGCGGGCGGGAGCGGGCGCTGCTCTGGACGGCAGCTCTCCACCCCGGGACCCGCACACTTCTCTTTCTCGTTGATAACCAATTTAACTGTGCAGTGACCAGACAGCATGGCTTGGATGATACGAATTCTCTGGAACTGAGACTTTAGAAGTGTTGAGCCTTCTTTCTGGGCGATTTTTCTGTTTCCTCCCACGCCTATGCCATTACTGAAACCCACGCTCTGTGGGAGTGACAGAGACGCCCAAGGCAGCTGAGAATTAGGAGATGCTTCCCAGGAAGCATCCTGGGCTCAGGGCTGGCTTCACAGGCTCCCAGTCCGTGCCCAGAGGGGCCTGCATGTGGTGCAGCTTTGCTGTGACTGCCGTAAAATTCCGAATCTATACTGAATGAACGGGTATATCTTTCCTTTTCTCCTTTGCTTTTTGCTTCTCTTCTTTTCACAGCTATTTGTAAGGCCTTGAATGACAAGCCACTTCAGTATTCTTGCCTTGAGAACCCCATGAACAGTAAGAAAAGGCAAAATGATAGAATCAGTTATACATATACATATATCCACTCTTTTTTAGATTCTTTCCTCAGATAGGTCATTACAGAGTACTGAGTACAGTTCTCTACGCTGTACAGTAAGTTTTTATTAGTTACCTATTTTATATTGGTGGTGTGTATATATGTCAAGCCCAGTCTCCCAATTTATCCCTCTCCCCAATCCCATAGACTTATATTCACAAAATATTTCATTTGTATAAATACTAACAGATAAATTGTTAAATGGTACAAAGACTATGTAAGGAGTAAAATCCCACAGGGATGATCTATTTCTTGAGGAAGTTATATTTCTTTAACCAGTTGCATTTATAGGTAGTCAACGATTCAAAAATTTGCACTGAGTAGTTTGTCACTTCCACAACTGACTGATATAGCAGCAAATTAAAAAAAATAACAAAATGGAACTTATATCAGTGTTTCATATTGTGTTAATTTATGAATAAATTTCTCACTCAATATGTTGTTTCTAATTACTTATAGCTCTATATGCAGACCTATAACATTTTAATGCTCAAAATGACATTAGTGATTATCTTATTTCCTCACTTTCTGCAGAGTAACTTTAATTCATATAGTTCTGTATCACTTTTTGTGTTTAAAAATGACCTCTTGCCATTTGACTCTACTTTCAGTAATAAATCACTGGTACATACAGTAATTTTTCCAATTACTCCATTTAGAAGGGAGCTGAACGTGATATAGATTCTGCCATCTCTGCATGTTAAAGTAGTCCACTGAGATCAATTTTCTGGTTAAGGGTGAAGAATTATGGGACAGCAAGCAAGACAGTTCACTTGAAAAATGAAAATGGTTTTATCTACATTTTAGAGAGTATCTACTTATACTACTTAATTTTTTCTATTAAGATAACTAAGATAAAATAAATACTTTCAGTTAAAACTGTAGTTGATATCAGTTGGAAAGGTAAAAAGTTTGGAACCAATATTTTCCACCACTCATTAAGTCAGATAAGTTAGTAAAAAGCATTTAATCTTGATGTGGGGTAAAAGCGTGACAGATGATTCTTATTCCAAAATTGAATTTATTTGGTTAAATAGTGAATCGTCAATTAACTTGATGATCTCTTGGTAAGATGCTTTGTGCCTATGAAAAAGCACATTTGTGAAACTAGTGTTATATGGGCATTGATGACTTGTTCAAAAACCTTAAACCCACAGAATGTTAGAAAGAATTGGAAGGGCCTTGGAGATTATCTGGTCCAACTCTCTCACTTTATAGATAAACCAAGACCCAGGATTTTCAGCGACTTATTCAAGTTCATGACCATCAAGGTACAACTTCTCTTATAACCCACAGTGCCCTTTACCCATCACAATATCAGTACCAGGAATCAGAGAAAAGGGTGAAAATCACTTTTTTATAACATTAGGAGATACTGAACAGCATTTGAATTATTTATAGATTTAAATTATTATTTTACCAAATAATCATCTTCTTCTAGATTTCTCCTAGGCTTCATTTTCCAAAGTTCTTCTTGGTTTGTGATGTCTTGTCTGCTCTCCATTAATTCTATAAAATAGTATGGCTTCAGCCACCTATGAAAATAAAAATTACTGTCTTCATGTTTATGCTATTTATGATATTAATGTTTGATAGGGAAATGTGAAAAATTAACTCATCTGAGGGCTAATGTGAGAAAATACAGTTTAAAATACAGCGACTGAGTGACTCATTTAACCTCACATTATAATCTGTAAAAATTCGAACAAGAGCTCTTGGGTCAATAGTGAGTGTATTTCTTTGTCCAGCTATCAGTGCAATGAATGACCCAAGTATCTATATGGAATTCAAAGAGTCAGATGTTGCCTTTTATTTTAGGAGACTTTTACTTCAGGTGTTCATTTGGAGGAAAGTCAACTCCCCTCAAAGATAAATAGAATTGAGAATGCAGTTTTTCAAGAGTAACAATACTGTTAGTGGTGGTTAGAGTTTAAAGATATAAGATTAAACTTCAGGAAGCTGTGTTTTAATAGACTTTTGGGGTTGACATGAATCTGAAACAATAGTGAAATGATTTTATGGGGATATGTATTCTTAGTTTCAGAAAACAAACAGAACAGACAGTAGAGTAAACCCTAATAGCACCATGAAGGACTGAAATGTTGTATATTCAGAGTGCCATTTTCCCATCCGAGTTACAGACGTGGTTTTGT
Source organism: Oreotragus oreotragus (assembly GCA_006410675.1). Taxonomy (NCBI): domain Eukaryota; kingdom Metazoa; phylum Chordata; class Mammalia; order Artiodactyla; family Bovidae; genus Oreotragus; species Oreotragus oreotragus. Next base: position 120,742 of record SJYX01004397.1, read on the forward strand.
TGGTAAGACATGCATTTCTAGTATTTTTCCAGTGGGGTTGTTGAGATGTATTCAATCACTGACATGCCCATTCTCCTGGTTAGCCCCAAGGAAATTATTTTGTCACACTTCCTACCAGATAAAAGATGCCTAATGAATTATGGATGGAGGTTTGTGACACTGTAAGGAGACAGGGATCAACATCCCCAAGAAAAAGAAATGCAAAACAGCAAAATAGCTATCTGAGGAGGCTACAAACAGCTGTGAAAAGAAGAGAAGCAAAATATTCATGTCAATGTATGGCAAAACCACTACAATATTGTAAAGTAATTAGCCTTCAATTAAAATAAATTTTAAAAAAAGCATTAATTCTTTGGTGCTCAGCCTTCTTTATAGGCCAAATTTCACATTCATAAATGACTACTGGAAAGAATATAGCTTTGACTATATGGATACTTGTCGGCAAAGTGAGGGCTCTGCCTTTTAATATGCTGTCTTGGTTTGTCATAGCTTTTCTTCCAAGGAGCAAGAATCTTTTAATTTCATAGCTGCAGTTAGTGTCTGCACTGATTTAGGAGCCCAAGAAAATAGTCTGTCATTGTTTCCCCATCTGATTGCCATGAAGTGATGGGACTGGATGCCATGATCTTAGTTTTCTGAATGTTGAGTTTTAAGCCAGCTTTTTCACTCCTCTTTCACTTTCATCAAAAGACTTTTTAGTTCTTCTTTGCTTTCTGCCTTCAGGATGGTGTAATCTGCATATATGAAATTACTGATATTTCTCCTGGCAATTTGATGCAAGCTTGAGCTTCAGACAGACTGATATTTCACATGATGTACTGTGCATATAAGTTAAATAAGCAGGATTACAATATACAGCCTTGACATACTCCTTTCCCAGTTTGAACCTGTCCATTGTTTCCTGTCCGGTTCTAACTGTTGCTTCTTGACCTGCATACAGTTTTCTCAGAAGGCAGACAAAATGGCATGGTATTGTATCTCCTAATAGAAGCAGAAGGTATTAAGAAGAGGTGGCAAGAATACACAGAAGAACTATACAAAAAAGATCTTCACAAACAAGATAATCATGATGGTATGATCACTCACCTAGAGCCGGACATCCTGGAATGTGAAGTCAAGTGGGCCTTAGAAAGCATCACTACGAACAAAGCTAGTGGATGTGATGGAATTCCAGTTGAGCTATTTCAAATCCTGAAAGATGATGCTGTGAAAGTGCTGCACTCAATATGCCAGCAAATTTGGAAAACTCAGCAGTGGCCACAGAACTGGAAAAGGTCAGTTTTCATTCCAATCCCAAAGAAAGGCAATGCCAAAGAATGCTCAAACTACTGCACAATTGCACTCATCTCACATGCTAGTAAAGTAATGCTCAAAATCCTCCAAGCCAGGCTTCAACAGTATGTGAACTGTGAACTTCCAGATGTTCAAGATGGATTTAGAAAAGGAACCAGAGATCAAATTGCCAACATCTGCTGTATCATTGAACAAGCAAGAGAGTTCTAGAAAAAAATCTACTTCTGCTTTATTGACTATGCCAAAGCCTTTGACTGTGTGGATCACAATAAACTGTGGAAAATTCTTAAAGAGACAGAAATACCAGGTCACCTGATCTGCCTCCTGAGAAATCTGTATGCAGGTCAGCAAGCAACAGAACTAGACATGAAACAACAGACTGGTTCCAAATCAGGAAAGGAGTACGTCAAGGCTGTATACTGTCACCCTGATAATTTAACTTATATGCAGAGTTAAATCATGAGAAACACTGGACTGGATGAAGCACAAGCTGGGATCAAGACTGCCAGGAGAAATATCATTAACCTCAGATATGCAGATGACACCACTCTTACGGCAGAAAGTGAAGAAGAACTAAAGAGCCTCTTAATGAAACTGAAAGAGGAGAGTGAAAAAGTTGGCTTAAAACTCAACAATCAGAACACTAAGATCATGGCATCTGGTCCCAAGACTTCATGGCAAATAGATGGGGAAACAATGGAAATAGTGAGAGACTTTATTTTGGGGGGCTCTAAAATCACTGCAGATGGTGACTGCAGTCATGAAATTAAAAGATGCTTACTCCTTGGAAGAAAAGTTATGACCAACCTAGACAGCGTATTAAAAGCAGAGACACTACTTTGCCAACAAAGGTCCGTCTAATCAAAGCTATGTTTTTTTCCAGTAGTCACGTCAATGATGTTAGAGTTGGACTATAAAGAAAGCTGAGCGCTGAAGAATTGATGCTTTTGAACTGTGGTGTTGGAGAAGACTCTTGAGAGTCCCTTGGCCTGCTAGGAGGTCCAAGCAGTCCATCCTAAAGGAAATCAGTCCTGAATATTCATTGGAAGGACTGATGCTGAAGCTGAAACTCCAATACTTGGGCCACCTGATGTGAAGAGCTGGCTCATTTGAAAAGACCCTGATGCTGGGAAAGACTGAAGGCAGAAGGAGAAGGGGACGACAGAGGATGAGATGGTTGGATGGCATGACCAATTCAATGGAGATGAGTTTGAGCAAGCTCTGGGAGTTGGTGATGGAAGGGAAGCCTGGCATGGTGCAGTCCATGGGGTCGCAAAGAGTTGGACACAACTGAGCGACTGAACTGAAGTGAACTGATTCTGAACAAAAAGCCCCAGGTTCTCATTCCTCCATGGACTCATGGGTCACGCTGCTGATCCTGCCTGGGGTCCTGGGCGCTTCATGAGGACACAGTGGGCCACTTGAAAAGGCGAAGAAAGGTGGGAGAGAGGGAAGGGAGAAGAGCAGGAGACTCTCGTTCGTTCCCGTTCGTCTCACTTGGGCAGGCTGGCCAGGGTTTACTTCCAGAACACCCCTTGTCAGCCCTGACTCACTTTTCTCTGGAGCTCCTGCCTCTGGCTCCTTCTTTCAACCCAGGCTTCAGTTCAACTCTTCCTCTCAGAGAGGCCAGGTGTATCCCCCCCTGGCCTCGCTATTCATCAAAGCATCGTGCTCTCTGTCTTTGTAACTCCCACCATAGTCTAGTGTTTCATTCGTCAGCCTGCCCACTGTATTCACGGGCAGGGACACACACACAGGGAATGTGGGCTCCATGGAGGCAGAGACCTGTGCTCTCCTCCCTCTCTACTCCTCAGGAATCTAACTTCCGCCTGCCCCGGGCAAGTTATTCAATCTCTCCATGTCTCTAAGACAGAGACACAGGATGATAAGAAGCATGTTGCCTGAGACAAATGCCCAGCTCAGTGTGGCATGGAACAGGCAGAACCGATCACGGGGATGAATGAACGAAACTGACGATGGCTGAGGCCCGCCAAGTGCACGGGTCTGTGCCAGGGGCGGATGTTTTCACTTCTTTTTACCAACCCATCTTACAGATGAAGAGAGTGAGACGCAGAGAGGCTGAATAACTGGAGGAAAGGAAAAGTGCTAGGTCGCTCAGTCATGCCTGGTTCTTTGGGCCCCAGTGACTGTAGCCAACCAGGCCCCTTTGTCGGGGGATTCTCCAGATAAGAACACAGGTGGTAGTTTAGTCGGTAAGTTGTGTCGGACTCTTTTAACCCCCATGGACTGTAGCCCGCCGCGCTCCATTTTCCATGGGATTCTCCAAGCAAGAATACTCGACTGGGCTGCCATTTCCTTCTCTAGGGGATCTTTCCCATCCAGGAATCGAACCCACGTCTCCTGCACCGCAGGCAGATTCTTTACCATCTGAGCCAGCTACTTGACAAACTCGAACCCCTGGATCCCTGATTGGAAATCGGGCTGGATGAAAGGCAGTGCCTGCGCCCTCCCCAAGCCGCGCCCTCTTCCAGCTGCAAGAATCCCACGCACGGCCTGGGCTGGTCCAGGTCCCACATGCCATTTTTTCACACCAGGGGTCCTGTGGCCGTCACACCCCTCACACTGTCCTGAACACAGGCTGTTTCGCAGGTTGTTGCCCCTGCTTCCCCGTCACACCTGTCCCTGTACCTCCAAGAACAGACTCTCTGCCTCTTCCCAGTCTTGTTATTTTTAGAACTTTTACTGTTTATTAGAAAAGCAATCTACTTTTGTGCAAGTAAAAATGGTTTAAAAGTTTTGCTCATTTGTAAAAACCTCCAATACTTGAATATACAGTCATTAATTCCCTTTATAATTAATGCAAACGCTCCAGCATTTCTATTAACGGAGAAGCCAGCCCAGGCACGGAGTGGGCAGTATTGACGCCAGGGGTTTGTAATTACAGACGCTGGTCCTGTCATGACTCTAATAAAACTGGTGGGTGGGTGGGGAGGACGGGGACCCTGAATGTGACCATGAGCTGCGAAGCGGCTGCAGGATCAGGATTTGCCATTTTACCAGCAGTTTCGCAGCTGTGCACATTAGTGGGGCGTCGTAGAAATCCTCAGGCTCTTGGCGTGGAAGCGATTTCTGCACAAACTGAGGATGTTTTAGATAAAGCCCTTCATTTAGAGGCCAGAACATGGCGAGTGCACTGGGTCTGTACCACACTGATGTTGAAATGACCAATTCAATGGAGATGAGTTTGAGCAAGCTCTGGGAGTTGGTGATGGAAGGGAAGCCTGGCATGGTGCAGTCCATGGGGTCGCAAAGAGTTGGACACAACTGAGCGACTGAACTGAAGTGAACTGATTCTGAACAAAAAGCCCCAGGTTCTCATTCCTCCATGGACTCATGGGTCACGCTGCTGATCCTGCCTGGGGTCCTGGGCGCTTCATGAGGACACAGTGGGCCACTTGAAAAGGCGAAGAAAGGTGGGAGAGAGGGAAGGGAGAAGAGCAGGAGACTCTCGTTCGTTCCCGTTCGTCTCACTTGGGCAGGCTGGCCAGGGTTTACTTCCAGAACACCCCTTGTCAGCCCTGACTCACTTTTCTCTGGAGCTCCTGCCTCTGGCTCCTTCTTTCAACCCAGGCTTCAGTTCAACTCTTCCTCTCAGAGAGGCCAGGTGTATCCCCCCCTGGCCTCGCTATTCATCAAAGCATCGTGCTCTCTGTCTTTGTAACTCCCACCATAGTCTAGTGTTTCATTCGTCAGCCTGCCCACTGTATTCACGGGCAGGGACACACACACAGGGAATGTGGGCTCCATGGAGGCAGAGACCTGTGCTCTCCTCCCTCTCTACTCCTCAGGAATCTAACTTCCGCCTGCCCCGGGCAAGTTATTCAATCTCTCCATGTCTCTAAGACAGAGACACAGGATGATAAGAAGCATGTTGCCTGAGACAAATGCCCAGCTCAGTGTGGCATGGAACAGGCAGAACCGATCACGGGGATGAATGAACGAAACTGACGATGGCTGAGGCCCGCCAAGTGCACGGGTCTGTGCCAGGGGCGGATGTTTTCACTTCTTTTTACCAACCCATCTTACAGATGAAGAGAGTGAGACGCAGAGAGGCTGAATAACTGGAGGAAAGGAAAAGTGCTAGGTCGCTCAGTCATGCCTGGTTCTTTGGGCCCCAGTGACTGTAGCCAACCAGGCCCCTTTGTCGGGGGATTCTCCAGATAAGAACACAGGTGGTAGTTTAGTCGGTAAGTTGTGTCGGACTCTTTTAACCCCCATGGACTGTAGCCCGCCGCGCTCCATTTTCCATGGGATTCTCCAAGCAAGAATACTCGACTGGGCTGCCATTTCCTTCTCTAGGGGATCTTTCCCATCCAGGAATCGAACCCACGTCTCCTGCACCGCAGGCAGATTCTTTACCATCTGAGCCAGCTACTTGACAAACTCGAACCCCTGGATCCCTGATTGGAAATCGGGCTGGATGAAAGGCAGTGCCTGCGCCCTCCCCAAGCCGCGCCCTCTTCCAGCTGCAAGAATCCCACGCACGGCCTGGGCTGGTCCAGGTCCCACATGCCATTTTTTCACACCAGGGGTCCTGTGGCCGTCACACCCCTCACACTGTCCTGAACACAGGCTGTTTCGCAGGTTGTTGCCCCTGCTTCCCCGTCACACCTGTCCCTGTACCTCCAAGAACAGACTCTCTGCCTCTTCCCAGTCTTGTTATTTTTAGAACTTTTACTGTTTATTAGAAAAGCAATCTACTTTTGTGCAAGTAAAAATGGTTTAAAAGTTTTGCTCATTTGTAAAAACCTCCAATACTTGAATATACAGTCATTAATTCCCTTTATAATTAATGCAAACGCTCCAGCATTTCTATTAACGGAGAAGCCAGCCCAGGCACGGAGTGGGCAGTATTGACGCCAGGGGTTTGTAATTACAGACGCTGGTCCTGTCATGACTCTAATAAAACTGGTGGGTGGGTGGGGAGGACGGGGACCCTGAATGTGACCATGAGCTGCGAAGCGGCTGCAGGATCAGGATTTGCCATTTTACCAGCAGTTTCGCAGCTGTGCACATTAGTGGGGCGTCGTAGAAATCCTCAGGCTCTTGGCGTGGAAGCGATTTCTGCACAAACTGAGGATGTTTTAGATAAAGCCCTTCATTTAGAGGCCAGAACATGGCGAGTGCACTGGGTCTGTACCACACTGATGTTGAAATGAACACCTTCACGGGGGAGTCGGCAGCTACACGCCTCTGAGCAGTGGTCACCAGCCCAGGACCACGGCAGGCACAGTACCACCAGCGGGGAGCATCCCGCCTCTGCTTGCCTGAGCCGGCCAGTTACCCTCCCACCCCCAGCGCGCCTGGAGAGGGGAGCCCCGTCCCCTGAAGAACTCGGAGCCCCCAGGGCGCAGCCCCGCCTGCCCCTCGCAGGTTACCTCTCCGTGTCGCTGTCGCTGGAGGCCACCTCCTCCAGGGCCGCTTGCAGGTCAGCGATGCGGCGGATGGATGTGCCCAGGTCAGTCTGCAGCGTCTGTCGTATCGCGGCGAGCTCCTCCACGTGCTTCTCCTGGGAACAGAGACCAGCGCACACGTCGGCCCTGGATGAGACCCCCACTCACTTATGAGAGCTCTGGGGAGGAGCCTGGTGTTCACTGGGACCCTGTGACATGGTGGGTACCCGTGAGGGGCTCTCCCTAAGGAAGGGCTTATGGAGCCTCAGACAGATGCTGCAGATTTCAGAGGAGGAAATAGACGCCTCAGGAGCTCACACACACCAGAAATGCTGGGCCCAGCCTGTGCGACCCCACACAGAATGCCCTGGATGGATGGCGGAAGTAAGACTCAGTGATGTTTCCCAGGAGAACCACTGAGGCCGGTTCTGGAGGCTGAGTCCTGCCCCGGGGTGGATGTGGAGCGAGAGGTTGCAGGGAGGGCAGCAGAGCAGGTTCCTCTCAACTCTGCCACCCAGGCTCCCTCAGCCCTCCCGCCACCCTCAAAGGCAGCACAGGCAAAGACAGGAACCCCAGCTCCCTCTGGAGCTGGCCAGCACCGCTGATGTGTACTGAGACCTTTCCATGCTCAGCGCTTCATTCAGCGTTTTGGGCTCCTGTCCTCACTCTCTGCTTATGAGCCTGGCACGCGGCTCTATCCCTGTCCCCATTTCACAGATGAAGAGCTGAGGCTTGGGGGAGGCTTGCATGGAACTCGAGCTGGAACTGAAGCGTGTACAGCAGAGTCCACCTGTGCGCATCCGGTCGCTTTCAGCCCTGATTGGATTTCATCCAGACCCTCTGGAAAGCCTCTGACTGCCGTGTGTGACGTTTTCCACACACTGCTCCCGGTTCACACGACTGTCGGCTGAGGGTGAGTCTGCCTTCCAGGGGACACTGTGTAGAGGCGTTGCTGGTTGTCACACGGGGGGCTGGTGGCCTCTCGCAGAGCAGAGGCCAAAGGTGCTGTCCAGCGTTCTCAGTTCACAGAGCAGCCCCCACCACTGAGGACCGATTACTTCACACGAGTGTCACCAGCGTTCAACCTGAGAAACCCTGGGTTCAACCCAGAGACCCACCTTCTGGGAGCTAATCCTAGCGGGGGATAGAGTCAAAAGGCAGAGTAGAGCTTCCCTGCTGGTCCAGAGGATAAGAATCTGCCTGCCAATGCAGGGGACACGAGTTCGACTCCTGGTCTGGGAAGAACCCACACGCCGCAGGGTAACTAAGCCGTGTGTCACAGCTACTGAGCCTGCGAGTCACAGCTACTGAAGTCTGTGGCCTTGAGACTGTGCTCTGCAACCAGAGGCCATCGCAATTAGATGCTCATGCACTGCAACTAGAGAAAGCCAGTATGCAGCAAAGAAGACCCAGTGCAACCAACAATAAAATAAATAATAAACATTAAAAAGCGGGGTGTGCAGAGCAAGGCCCTGGAACCAAGGACATTTGGAATGGAGCTACTGATGGCACCAAGAGCCCGAGAGCCGCCCCACTGCCCAGCCATGGGGACTGGTAGGGAGAGCCGCCCTGCCGCCCAGCCACGGGGACTGGTAGGGAAACTGCGGTGCAGTGCGTCACTCTGATGCTCAGACAGAAGCCGACACTAGCAATCAGGGTGGCGCCAGCGGGGAACCCTTTGCAAAACAATGTCAAGCAAGCAGAAAAGAACAGAAAATATGATGCCCCAGTCTTCATGCACACAGCACACGTGCAGCTGGGAAAGCACATGGAGAGCTGAGGATATTTACAGACAGGAGCAAAGGTGGGTGAGGGATAGGGTTTTTCCTTCAAGCTGCTCTTAGGTCAAGTTGCTTTTTGACTGTTGTCTTAGGCAACAGGTATATAGCAACTGATGAGAGCGTGAAGGGTGAAAACGTAAGGACTGTGGGTCCATTTAAATATGGCTCTCAGCTCCCCCTGAGACTCACCAACAGTACAGCCCTTCTCTGGGCCTGGGATGGCTTTTCTTTATTTTGCAGATGAGGAAACTGAGACCAGGGAAGTCACTCGGGGCAGCAAGGGGCAGACCTCTGGTCTGCCTCGCTCACTGGCCAGTGATCTTTCTGGGGCTCTGTCTGCCTGCCCCTGGGAAAGCTACTGAGGCCCAGGGCTCCCTTTGCAGGGACACATGCAGATCCCTGTAGCAGGCCAGCTGGTCCATCCACAGTATTGTAAGTCTGTGCCTTTTCCCTGATTGTGTGTCTTTTTCAATTTGAGAGAGAGAGTGAGCAAAGACCGAGGAAGCCAAAGGGTCAAGCCCGGCTGACGAGGGAAGGGGCGGCGTGGAGAGGTGGGGGTTGCGCAGAGGGGCTGGTGGAACATTGCGGCTGATTGAAACTGCCAGCTGTGAAATCCCCATCTCGGTGCTGATGAGGTGAGAGGCGGTCTGAGGCAGGGGCCCCCGGGCAGGACGCTGCTGGACTGTCAGAGGAAATAACACACACTGTGGGACGGCAAGGGGGTTGCTTGTCAGCTCATCGAGACACCAGGAAGATGGCTGGGTGCACAATCCCAGGAGACAGCAGGAGTGTCGCCTGAGCTCAGCTCCTTGCTAGTGGGCCAGGATGACAGCGTCCTTGGGAGGCGAGGGGACGAGGCATCAGTGTGTCTCTATGACACAGAGATGCTACCCAACGGCCCCTTCAGGGCCATGCCAGGCATATCAGGCATGCCAGGCACGTCAGGGCCATGCCAGGCACGTGGTGAACGTTCCTTTTAGAGATGAGGAGCTTGAGCACAGAGCAGCAAGAAGACCCACCCACGGTCACACAGTCGAGAGACCGCAAAGTCAGGCAGCCAGGTGTTGGGTTCTCAGGTGAGGCCCTTGTGCCACGTGAGCCAAGAGAGAGGAGCCCAGATGTCCCCTCCCAGTTGTGCTTGGGTGACCCTGGCCCATGTCAACATCATGCAGAGGAGGCCCTCCAACCTTGACCTGTAGGGGCCCTCCTGGAGGACGGAGGACGGGGACGGTGCAGGTGCTGGGTCTTTGGGACGGGGGCTCTGGGCTGGAACTAAGCAGCTGAGCAGAGGAAATGGGGACCTGAGGTGGGTCTGAGCCACACTATCATGATCATGAAAGCAGGCTCTGGAGCCAGGATGCCTGGGTTCAAATCCAAGCTCTCCCACCCACAGGCTGTGTGACCTTCAGCAAGTTACTCAACCTCTCTGATCCCCATGGGTAAAATGGAGGCAGCAGTGGCCCCTTCACAGGGCTGCTGTGAGCACAGAGTGAGCGTGGCGGAGAGGAAAGGCTTGGCCAGCAGTGGCGTTACTCTCTTTTAATTCTGAGAGGAGAACAAGTAGCAACCGGGTGGGTGTCCCCGCAGCACCGAGGTGGTCGCCAAGGTCACACAGAGAATAAGGAGGCTGGATCGCAGGCCTCTGAAAGCTTTTCACCACCTGCAGAGGAGAAGCAGGGGTGGAAAGCAAGGGCAGCTTAAAGGGTGAGTTACCTGGACAGCAAGGAGGGTCGAGAGAAAGAAGACCATCCACAGACGGATGAGGCAGGTGGTCCCGGGGACCTGCCGGTACCCCTCACTCTCCACCATGCCCCTTGCCCTCTGGGCTCCACCCTCCAATTTGCCTGGGGATGCACATCACACTCAGCGGAAACCTCCCAAGAAGACGGATTTGTAATCAGCAATCAGCACACCTTTCCTGCTTCAGTTCGAAAAGCAGGTAGTCCGCTGATTGCAGAGACCAAGTCATTAGGCGAAGTGCATGCGGCGGCCCCACCAGTTTCTTGGAGGCAGACAAAACAAGCCCATGCCAGAGGCAGCTCAAGAGACATGGGAGGGGGGCACCAGGAGAAGGGGGCACGAGGGAGGGGTGGGCCTTCTTCCACCTCCCGGACCCGCGAACGGTCAGGACTGTCGCTACACAAACGAGGTTGCATTTTGAGGCCAAGGGTGAGCTTGTGGCCTTCTGTGTTTTTTCCTTTTTAGGGACACAGGGCAGGAAGAAGCTGGAGGAAAAATTAGGCTACAAAACTATTTAGATAATAAGATGCATCCAGCAGAAGCCCACTGACGAATAAGCCGTATGTCCTCATTACTCTGTAGCTATCATGTGGTGACTCTGTACTCAGTAGCTTCAGTCGTGTCTGACTCTTCGCGACCCCTTGGACCATAGCCCGCCAGGCCCCTCTGTCCATGGGACTCTCCAGGCAAGAATACTGGAGTGGGTTGCTGTTTCCTCCTCCAGGGGATCTTCCCGACACAGGGATCGAACCCGCATTAGCAGGCTGGTTCTCTGCCACTAGCATCACCTGGGAGTGATACATGCATTGTAATAGACATATAACCCTAACATAAAGTCTAGATTCATTGTATATATGTAGGTATGTATGCATGCATATTACATATCATTTGTTCAGTAAACATTTATTGAGCATGAACTGTGTGCCAACACTGATCCAGGTGCGGCAGGTATAGACAAAATCCTAACTTCCACGGAGCATTGCTCTTCTGGGGCCCTAACCTACCTGTATTTCTGAGTCTAGAACAGAGCAGGCACTCAGGATGTCCTAGGATTGAGTGAATGGTGTTACTGCATGACTGTAAGAGGCGAGTAGAGGAGGGACAGGGTGATACTCGCTTAGCTGCACACAATACAGGCCATGCATACAGACATCAACACAAGACCACGTGGTATGTGTGTGTGCTGGCCGCCCGTGCATTATGTGAGAGACTCATCAACCCCTGTTAAACGCCCAAGCTGCTCCCCCTGGAACATGCTGTGTGCAGCTGCTCATGTAGGGAGCAGTTCATACAATTCGTGGCTGCAATTAACGTTGTCTCTCTCCTCTTGTGAGGTTCAGTTAGAGGCTGATGTTTAAAACCATCGTCTGGTTCCTCTGCCCAGGGCATCACCTTCAGAGGCCCCTCTTCTGTCTGCAGACACACACTCTCATATGTCACCTTCTTCGGCTCTGGAGGTTGCCTTGTTCACCTCTGGGGGTGTCCCACAAGGTTTCCCAGAGTTAATTTTACCTAGTTTATAGTATGGGCTTCCCTGGTGACTCAGATGCTAAAGAATCCACCTGTAGTGCAGGAGACCCGGATTCGATCCCTGGGTTGGGAAGATCCCCTGGGGAAGGGCATGGCAACCCACTCTAGAATTCCTGGCTGGAGAATCCCATGGACAGAGGAGCCTGGCGGGCTACAGTCCATGGGGTCACAGAGCTGGACATGACCGAGCAGCTAAGCAGAGCACAGTTTATAGTACAGAGCAGACTATCTGGAAACGTCCCCAGCACCTGATGAGGAGTCATCTTGTTACTCGTTTTTGATGTGCTAAAGACAAACAGAAACTTTATTCACAGAGCCTGGTGTGAGGAAAATTATACACACACACATAAGCTGTAGAAACATATACAAAATGCATGTTTATCTAACGTATGCAAATCGTATATGAAAACAAATGTAAATATACATAAATGAGTATATGTGTGAATGCGTGTGCACATGTGTATTTATAGATACACACACAAATATTCCCAGTCTGACACAGAGAATGTAGTTAACAAGTATCTGTGAATAATTAATAAATGAATGCATTTATTTCTGTCTCTCACATGGGCAGGCATGGCGCTAAGTGTCTGAAAAACCTTCTCTCACATCATCTTTATAAGAACCCTTGGAGTCATATACAACAGAAACCCATAAAAAGTAACCCAAGAATACTACAACAAAGTCACAGTGGAACTACTACTCTGTGGGGTGAGGTACGAGGAACCACAGTTTCACTTATATTGTGCAAAGGTCACGTGCCTGGGAGGAAGGGCCCCGGGCGCTGTGTCCTGGCAAGAGCTCCCAAGCCATTATGGCAACGGAGTGGGCACCGGCAGGAAGTGTTCAGTCCCACTCTGAGAAAGAGCTGGGGCACCCCTTCAGTTCAGTTCAGTCGCTCAGTCGTGTCGGACTCTTTGCAACCCCATGAATCGCAGCACGCCAGGCCTCCCTGTCCATCACCATCTCCCGGAGTTCACTCAGATTCACGTCCATCGAGTCTTAGAAAACCCCGGATGATGCGTCAGATTCCCTTATTTAAGACTGAGGGTGGCGGTCCAGTGGTTAAGAATCCGCCTTCCAATGCAGGGGACGTGGGTTCAATCCCTGGTTGGGGAACTAAGCTCCCACCTGCCGCTGGGCAACTAAGCCCATGTGCCACAGCTAAAGAAGCCCCGTGGGCCACAGGTGCTGAGCCTCATGCTCTGGAGCCCAGGCTCGTGCGAGGCTGAAAAGGAGCCCCAGCTCCACTGGAAGCAGGACTAGGGAGAGGCTGGCTGTCACTAGGCAACGCCCTCTCTTCAAGACAGTCCTGCAAATTTTTTACTGTGTTTTAATGATGCGACAGACACAGAGTGACTCATCAGAGAGCCCAAGGTCACCCAGCTGGACAGTGACGCACAGGTTCAAGCTCAGGCCTGCCTGTTTCCAAAGGGGCAGGAAATAATCTCACAAGCCCTCCCATCCCTTTTCTTCGCCTGCGGCAGGCACGTCTAATGGATCGCAGGCAATGTGGGGCCCGAGCCCACTCTCTGAACCGACCAGCTCAGTGCTTCTCCCCGGGGCTGCCCTCTGCTCCATCCGCCAGCATCAAATGGAACCGCCAGCCCTGCCAACCTCAGTCGTCCTGGAATTGCCACCTCAATCCTCAAAGAAGAAACTTATGTCAGCTGGCTGGGTAGGGGGTATTTCTCCTTGAATCTGAGGGGTGCTCTCTGGGACCGAGGGAAGCTGAAGCCCAGCACACCTAGGGAGCCACCCTGGTGGGCAGGGACAGGGAGATGCCCACCGCCACCACCGTGGGAGCAGTGGGAGGAGCACTGGCCTTAGGTCAAGGTGAACATGAAGCGCGTGTGAGCTCAAGAGCCACCAGCCCTTTCCGGCTTCCAGGCTCTCGTCTGTTAGGACGACAGTATTATCCCACGATAAACAGTATTGGGAGGAGCAAGTGAAACAGTGTAAACTGCGTACAGCTCGCATACCTAATATCGTGGCTCGTACCTGATACGTAACACATGTTCCCGTTTCCTTCTTTTCAAATGAAGACTTTTAAAATATGAAACCTGCAGGGACTGTATCGTGAGGATAGCCTCATTTTTCAGAAAATGAATTCTAAGAACCCGATGCCTTTTTTGTTGAAATCAGAAGGATTTAATGTAATGCCTCCAAGGAAGCCTCTATCAGTCAGGAAGATAGAAATCACTCCGGATCATTCAACCAGAGGAATTTAATATAGGGAACTGGTTTTCCAGGTGATGGGGAAGATGAGAAGCCAGGAGAGATTAGCAAGAGCAGGAAGGTACTGCTCACCCAGGGCTGGAAGGAAAAGGCAAGAAGTCGGGGAATGGCAGGGCTGCCCGGCGGATGCTGCCGTCAGGGAGGAGAGTCCCCGATGGGACACGGGCTTACAGAGGCTGAGCTGCGGCCAGGCCTGCCCCCCGCCTCGAGGTAGTATAGAGAGAGGGAGAGCGCTCTCTCTGCTCCTCCTCTTCCATTTCTATTGTCCGTCACTGCCTTCCGCTGGCTGAACCTACCAGAAGGCAAGCTGGGAAAACAGCTTCCTGTAGTTCAGAGCAGAGAAGGGGCAAGAATGAACCTGAGAAGACGCAGGAGAACTACCAGTACAGAGCATCTGGGCTACATCCCAGGCTTCGTTATTTAAGACAGACGAGGGCATTTTCAGTCTGTAAAAAAAAATAAAAACCTCATCCAACTGTATACTTTTGTGATTTGCACACTTCTCTACTTGCATAATTCAAGGAAGACACTGCAATAAATCCAGAATTATGAGTGCCAAGTGTTACAACCAAATGCTAGATTACAACCTCCAGTCTGCATTAGTTATTTATTGCTACATAACAAATGGCCTCAACACCTAGTCGTTTTGAAATATCAAATATCATTCATTATCTCTCACGGTTTTCTGTTGGCCAGGAATTCAGAGGTGGCTTATCTATGTGGTTCTGGCTCACGGTCTAAGGGAGGATGACTAAGGCTCCTAAAGATGTCCACGTCCTAATCCCCAAAATATGTGAATATGTTGGATTTGGATGGTAAGGGCAATTTTGCAGATGTCACTAAATCAAAAATCTTGAGATGAGGGATTATCCTGGATTCTGTGGATATTCTGGGCGGGCCCTAATTGTAACTGTAAGGGTCCTTATATAAGGGAGGCAAGGGGGTTCCATGGGGAAGAAAGCAGTGATGTAATGATGGAATCCCCGATTGGAGTGATGTAGCCAGGAGCCAAGAAATGCTGGCTGCCCCTACAAGCTGGAGGATGCAAAGAACGGGTCATTCCCTGGGGCCTCCAGAAGGAGCTAGGCCTCGTTTCACCTTGACTTTAACCCCGTGAGACTCATTTTGGACTTCTGACCGTATCATTAACAGAGACTAATCGGTGTCACTTTAAAGCTATGACGTTTGTGGTAATTTGCTACAACAGTGATGGGAAACTCATACAGGTTCTATCATGATGTTCTAGTGAAGATGTCAGCCAGGGCTACGCCGGTCTGAAGGTCTCCCTGAAGCTGGAGAGTCCCTCCCAAGAAAGTTCCCCGACAAGGCTATCAGCTGGAGGCCTCAGTCCCCTGCCATGAGGGCTCCGCTGAGCTGCTTGAGTGTCCGCATGACGTGGCGGCTGCTGGTTTTACCAAAGCAAGTGATCCGAGGGAGAGCAAGGCAAACACCCAAGACCTTTCAGAACCCAGCCTCAAAGGGACATATCATCGCTGCTGACAGTCTACTGGTCACACGAACCAGCTCTGACACAACATGGAGGAGGCTGAGACACCCCCAGTGGCTAAGACTCTGCGCTCCCAGAGCAGGGGCCCAGGTTCCAACCCTGGTCAGGGAACTAGATCCCACATGCCACAGCTTAGAGTATGGGTGCTGCAACTGAAAAAGACCCTGCATGCCGCAACTAAAGATGCCACGTGCTGCAAAGGAGCTCAAAGGTCCCGTGCACCACAGCTAGGATCCGGTGCCGGCAAATAAATACATAAACGCTTAAAAAAAAAGAAAAGATGGAGGAGGCTACACAGGGGTATGGACTCAGAGATGGGGTCCACTGGGAACCCCCCCAGAAGCTGGTTCCCACAGTAACACGGACATTTCTTCACACATAGGCCTCATCTCGATTGACTCTCCCATTCTCAGAGGAAAACCCTGGAGGAATCCTGAAATTCTTCTCGGAACACATTTGTTTACAGATTCTGTTATGTATCTTCCCCCCGCCCCAAGATACGTTTAAATCCTAATCCCCAGTGGCTCAGAATGCAACTGTACATGGAGACAGGATCTTCACAGAGGCAATTCAGTTAAAATGAGGTCATGAGAATGGGCCCCCTCCAGTGACTGTGTCCTTACAAGAGGAGGGAGATTTGGAAAAGGAGATGGTCACAGAGAAAGGGGAGATGAAGTGAAGACTCAGCGGGAGAGCGCTGCGTGGAGACAGAAGGTTGGCGGGACGCACTTGGCATCGTAGGAACGTCAAAGGTTGCTGGCAAACCGCCAGGTCAAAGGCACGGAACGGTGTCTTCTCTGGCACCTTCAGGGGAGCAAGGCCCTGTGAACATGCTGATTTCAGACTTCTCACGTGCAGAACGAGAGACAAGATGTTGTTCTTTCACCAAGCTGCCTGGCTTGTGGTACTGGGCTACGGCAAACCGAACAGACTAATACTGTGGGATCTTTCTTTTCTTTGTTTTGAGACACACTTTCCTTTCTTTTCTGGTTCTAATAGGGTTCACTAAAGAGAATTTAGAAAATATATTAAAAAAAAAAAAACAACTAAAAATTGCCCCTGGGACTTCCCTGGCAATCCAGCGGTTGAGATACTGTGCTTCCATGGCAGGGGGTACGGGTTCCATCCTTCACCAAAAATAGAAGAAGGGCCTTAAGTCTGTTACCTGGGGGACAATCCTTCTTAATGACTGTGTTGCCGTATTTCCGTTCTGTGTTCACTTCTACAGGTGTGTACAGACACATCTATCTGACACACAGTCAGGTAAAAGAGTTTTATAGTAAAGGCAGAGGGGGGTTACACAAGCAGGGGACCTTGGTGCCTGCCCCCCGCCCCCACCCCCAACCAGCTGCCCGCCAGGACCCTCCATCAGTCTCCAGGCAGAAGAGAGCGTTGGGCTCTGGGCACCTGCTTGCCGTCTTTCCTTCCCTTCCCTTCTCACGTTTCTGGCTGATTGTTTTAAAACGCCCCCAGCTATTGCCCGAGTCTTAATCGCTTTCTGCAAAGTTAGTATTTTAGGTGACTTGGGCTGTTCAAAATCTAGGAGATAAAGAGCCGGGCTGTAGACAGTCTCAGGTGCACTCACTACGCACATCCAAGCAGCACGCAAAGATCTGTGGACACGTACATCACACATCAGGGGCCCAGGCTGAGCTCAGGGCAGGACGCCGCCTGGCCAAGGTTGCTGGGCCCCAGGGTGGCAGAACTTGAGCCAGTCCCACCCAGGTCGTCTCACCGTCAGCAAGCATTCCTCTCTCCTTTCTCTGTTCTCACACTTTGGATAAAGCCACTTTTTGCCTAAACCCCGGCTGCCGCTACTTGAGTTATAACAGCACCATGGGCTGGGGCTGCAGTCTGAGAAGGGGGCTCTGTACTTGATTCTTTGGGTCCCGTGTTTCCCCTGACAGGTGGAGCATGGCAGGAGGCACAGCTTCCCTGGGAGGGCAGGAGAACCTCACACACAGAAGGGGGATGTGGCTGAGGGTCTCTGGGGCTGGCAGGATGGGATGGGGGAGGGCAGCGTCACCAGGCTTGGAGACACCAGCAGGCAACTCTGCTGTGCATCTTAGGGCCACAAGGTTTGCCAATAAAACTTCTCCAAAGTTCCTTACAGTTCTAACCACTCAGAGCTCCCAGCCCTCCCAGACCTAGAATCATTCCCAGCCTCTGACTTCTCCTATAGCATCTTCAGGAAGGGGCACAGAACTGTCACCAGAGTCCAACCCTCTCGAGGCTGACACCTGGGGGGCCCTCACAAAACCCGCCAGCTCCTGACCTGGGCTGAACGCCAAACACCCTGCTCCCCACTTCCCAGAGCCACCCACCCACTGCCTCCTGAAAAAAGCCAAAGAGGCTTTTCACTTTTTCTGCTCCAACGCAAATATGACATATCTGTGCCACCCGATTTTCCTGACAGACGAATAATTATATCAACGTAATTAAGTCTCAGATGGAGAAATTCTCTGTACGGAGTACACCGACACTGCTTCCCGCATCAGAGAGCCATTGTTCCAGGCAGTAATTATCAGGCCACCTTTGACATGTCTTATTTCAATTTAAATGGAAATGAAGCTCATAGATCTCCCCAGCCCACGACCCCACCTGACTGGAGAAATGGAGAAATCGGACTTGGAAACTTCTCAACCGGCCTCTGGGATTTCCATCCAAAGACGTTGAAATGTGAGAATGCCTCATTACTGTGTACCCCCGGCCCCTCCTCTGAGCCTCAAGAATCTCATCAACACAGTGGGCTGGTCTCTGCTTCCTTCCCTGCTCTCCACCCCCTTGTAAGTTCCGTGTCCATCACCATCTCCTGAGGCTACCCATTGTCTTAAACGGGCCCTTCTCTCTTCAGTCCAGCCCCCTCACCAATCCATATTCCACACAGCATCTAGGGGAGAACCTTTTTAATCTGATCAAGTCCTCTCCTGCTCAGGAGCCTCAGTGCTTCTTCACTTCCCCAAGTCCAGACTGTGCAGCTGAGCCGAGCAAGCCTTCCGGAGTCTTTCTCTCAACCCACCTTCCAAGGTTCTTCTCCTTCCACCACCCACGCTCTGCACCCACACACCAGTAATCACCATAGTCTTCACCGGCACGCAGCCGTGCTGTGCCCTTTCACGTCTCTGTGCCTTCACACCTACCATTCCTCCACCTGGAACGTGCTGCTCTGCTCTGACAAGCGAACTCCTATTCATCCTTCAAGACCCGTACCACAGCCACCTCTTCTGGATGACCTCTCTGGCTCTCCTGGGTAGAATCAGTCATTTTCACCTCTGGGCACTGGGACAAGTCCCTGGGTTAAACACACACCCCACGAGACTGTAATTAATTTCTAATCTCCTGTTACATTGAGCCCCTTTGAGCAGGGCTGTATGTACTCAGCCTAAAGCAGTACCTGGAACTTGGAAGCCTCCCATAAATGCTTCAGCCTTAAATTCTCCCAGTTGTACACTGACAGTGGGGGCAGCATGCGGTCTTCTCACCATGGATCCTCAACTGACACAAACAAGGGTTTGCAACCCAGCTCCACCACTTCTAGCGTGACTGTGAGCACTCTGGCCCCCACCTCCCTGACCCTCAGTCTCCTCATCTGTAAAGTGGGAGTGCTGACTGCATCACTGCATCACTAGCTGAAGATTCATAGATGGAAAGCGCTTGAAATGTTGCATAAAACATAGTAAGTTTTACGCTTGACAAACACCATCCCTCTTTCCTGCTCTCAGACAGAACCATTACTGCCAATGTGCCAGCCCCTTAGGAGCAGTTCAGTCTCGTCCCTGTCAGCACCCGGAGGCGTCCAGAACATCCTCGGAGGGACCTGGCTGGGGACTGCAGACACTGTCTACAGATCAGAAGTCGGAAGACAGGCTGGGAGTAAAGTCACCCAAGCCAGCAGTGACCAAAGCATGGGACCACATCCCACCAGCTGTGCCAGGCCCCCAGGGGTCAACACAGGGAGAGACTGAGCCCCACCCGGGCCTCGAGGCCTGGCAACGGGCCCCGCCTCCGCACTGGCTCCCCAGGCACCAAAGAGCACACCCTCGAATCTGCCCCCTCAACCTCACGGGAGGTGGCAATTCAGTTCCTGCCTGATCTTCAACACAGAGCCCTGGGCGGCTCGGCACATGTTCAGATGCTCCCGAAGAGCTGGGTGCATCCGAAACGTTATCACACTGCTTCCTTCTTCAGATGTTTTTCCAGACGCTTCTGATGGCTTCATCATGACCAAAGCCCCGGCTGGCATTCTCAAACAAACCAAAGTACCATCACGAATGAACTGTGGTAAATGGGTGGGAAAGCAATTCCCACCCCTCTCCCTAGGTAAATCAACCCTCACCGACAGTCTTGCATTATTAGATACCATCTCCCCAAGAATTGATCCGGAAGAACCTGGACCAGAGTTATTGGTATTGGCGATCAACGGTGGATTCTGGCCCTTCCTGGGCTTGGACCAGGGTCGATGCCGTCTGGCCGAGAAACAGGTGGAGGCTGGGGAGCCGCTGTCAGGGAAAACGGCACGGGCGACACAAACAGCAAAAGGCACCGATCAACACCGGGCAGCCGGGCGTGACAAAGACCAGAGGTTAAGACGGTCATTCCTAGACTTGACTGGCTTCCACCTGCTGAGGCAGGAGCAGGCGACAGACACCCAAACACCCTGGCCTCGTTCCAGAGTAGTGGAGAGTTCCACCCACTCACTGGGAGATGGACGTTTTTGTTAGTTATGATCCTCGCTGATTCATGCCGCTTTTGTGGGATGCTTTCAACTGCTGACTCGTCTAATTCAAGGGCACTATGCACTCTCCAGAGAGGGGCTCTGGATGGACTTGATCTTCTGGACTGAAGGAGGCTGAGCTCAAGTGCAGGGTTTCTTGATGTCAATATTATTGTTGTCCGGGGCCACATGATTCTCTGCTGTGGGGGCAGGAGAGTGGTCCTGGGTGTTTCAGGATACCGAGAGACAGCATCCTTGGCCTCTAACCTGCTAGATGGATGCAGCGCCCTGTCCTTAAGTTGAGCCAAACAAAAATGTCTCCAGATACTGCAAACACTCCACGAGGGGCAAAATCGACCCCAGCTGAGGGCCACGCTAAAGGCGTTAACGGTGGGGAAAGACTTAAGACACAGACTCCGGATGAGACAGATGTGGACTTGAATCCTGAACAAACCACTTTCCACTCGCTGTGTGACCTCATCCTGAAAACATAAAGCTCCCCAACTGGTGACTTTAGCGGCTCTGGAATAAGAAGAGGGTGTGACACGCTGGCAGCCACACTCCCATGAGGTCCGTGCACCGCCAGGAGCAGCTGCGTCACCATGCTGCTGGTCAGACACGCAGACTCTCAGGCCCTGTCCCAGACCTGCTGACTCAGGTTGGACAATTTCACAGCAGCCCTGGGTGATCCGTGGGCACTCGAGCTTTGAGAAAGACCATTTCGACTGAGAGCACAGGTTTTGGTGCCTAAGAGACTGATTACGTGTCCTGTTGCCAAGCCATCCAGCCTTGGGCAAGTTACTTCACCTCTTCCGAGCCTCTTTAAAATGTGTGTGAGGGAGATAAAAAATATCACCTCACTCATAGGGTTCGAAGTGCTGATTTAACGAGACGGGCCACGGCGCAGACAGGCAGTACGTGTCAGCTCCTGGCCTCCCTGCCTTGCTCCGCCCAGACCGCGACAACAGCAAGCCCGGCTCCCAGCGGGGAGACACGCAGATGTGGAAGGAAGCTCCCTCCGTGCACTTCTCTGATCTTCCTTTCGATGGACTCTAATATTACAACAGCCACTTGGCCGGTCATGGTCCATTTATTCATTTATTGACCCAGCAGGAAGGAAACAACCGCCAAGCTCTCTGCTGTCTCTCTTCCCTGCACATCTCAAGGTTACAGCCCAGGGGCACCAGCCTCTGGGATGAACAGACTGATTACCTTGCAGCAGGGCCCCGGGCTCTCCCAGGTTGGTCTGTGCTGCCCTTGCAAGTGCTTAGGGTCATCTCCTGCTCAGCTCAGCGGGCCAGGACTTCGGGAAGGCAGGTATAGGTCCAATGCCCTCTCACTGGTTTCCCTCAGTTTTTCTCCCGGCGCCAGGGAACATGTCGGTGGCAGCCCGTTGAAGCTCCTTCTTCCTCTCAATCCCTCTCTGGAGGCCAGATGCTGTCCTGGGAAACACGTGGTCTGAACCAGGCAAACAGTCCTCAACGTGGGCCCAAGTCTGAGTGGGGCCCCTTGAAACCTCTAAAGTAGGTCTGTGAGTTTGCTGTGCAAATCCCAACACTTGATGAAACCCTTTCAACTTGTTTCAAACAAGGTGCAAACTCCGGCTCCCTGGGTCACACCTGGCCTGTGCCTGTATTTATAAGTTTCATCGGAACATGCACTGTTTATTGAGTCATTCTCTGCCTGCATTTGTGCTATAGCAGAGTTGAGTAGTTGTGACAGATATAGTAAGGCCGGCAAAAGTCTAAACTATGCACTACCTTGGCCTTTACAGAAAACATTTGCTGATTAGGTGCGACCTCTTGAAATTTGGACACACTCTCAGGAAGAAGTGAAAATCACGTTACTTCCTGAGTGCTTTTCCTTTTGTTTAAAAAAAAAAAAAAGGAAATATAATCACTTTACAATGTTGTGTTAGATTCTTCTGTACAATGAAGTGAATCTTCACAGAGCACTGAGCTGAGCTTCCTCTGCTTAATAGCAGGTTCCCGTTAGCTATCTATTTTGCACATATGTGTGCTTAGTCGCTTCAGCTGTGTCTTTGCGACGCTATGAACTGTAGCCCTCCAGGCTCCTCTGTCCATAGGATTCTCCAGACAAGAATACTGGAGTGGGTGGCCGTGCCCTCTCTCAGGGGACCTTTCCAACCCAGGGAATGAACTTGTGGTTCTTATGTTTCCTGCATTGGCAGATGGATTCTTTACCACTAATGCCACCTGGGAAGCCAAGTTTTACCCACGGTAGTGCGTACATGTCAATGCTAATCTCCCAGTTGATCCCACCCTCCCCTTCCCTACCTGCATCCACGTATCTGTTCTCTACCTCTGTGTCTATTCCTGCCCTGGAAATAGGTTCATCTGTACCATTATTTTTCTAGATTCCATATATGTGCATTAATATAGGATATTTGCTTTTCTCTTTCTTCAGTTCTGTTCAGTTCAGTCGCTCAGTCATGTCCGACTCTTTGCCACCCCATGAATCCCAGCACGCCAGGCCTCCCTGTTCACCATCTCCCGGAGTTCACTCAGACTCACTTTTAGTTCACTCTATATGAGGGACTCTAGGTCCATCCACATCTCAACAAATGGCCCAATTTTGCTCCTTTTAGTGGCTGAGTGTAGAGACAGTGACCACTGCTGCTGCTGAGTCACTTCAGTCATGTCTGACTCTGTGCGACCCCATAGACGGCAGCCCACCAGGCTCCCCCATCCCTGGGATTCTCCAGGCAAGAACACTGGAGTGCGTTGCCATTGCCTTCTCCAATACATGAAAGTGAAAAGTGAAAGTGAAGTCGCTGAGTCGTGTCTGACTCTGTGCGACCCCATAGACGGCAGCCCACCAGGCTCCTCCATCCATGGGATTCTCCAGGCAAGAGTATTGGAGTGGGGTGCCATTGCCTTCTCCGGCAGTGACCACACATTCTTCTGATTCAGCCCATCTTTGTGAAATTGTCTCCTCTCACCTGAAAGAGTTAAAGTGGCACTTCCATGGACCAGTGCAATGAGAACATCACTTAGACACTTGAAGCATAATCTGGCTCCAGATTTTAAAGGGCCTCCAAATAAGATACTGTGGACCCTGTAAGGAGTGAGATAACTGTTAACTGGTGTGAAAGGAGGGTGAGGGGGCCATGGGGTCATGGTCTCACCCGGGGAAGATAAATCTTCCCATGCTGAGCAGAGGCCCTGCTATCCCCTCGTGATGTGGACTTTATATACAGAATCTGACTTGTGATTCATTAAGCTGTTCCCATTTTAGCCACCAGTGCCCATGAAGGCAGATCTGTGCAATCTCATATTCCAAGAAGTAAATGTAACGTCCCAGGCCAATGAAATTGACTAGTCTGACAGGAACACACAAACAACGGGGAGGTAAGGCTGTACCCTGTATCCCCCCGCCGTGTTTATTTAGGAGCAGAGGTCCATTAAGTGCTCTGTGATGGCCTTCTGATAACACGCCCACCTTTGTGGGGCGGCCGGGGCTGGATGTCTGCCCTTAAATGTGACAGCTGACATTTTTGGATACATTTAAAGATGGGCTTGTCCACCACAGTGCACAGGACAGAAACCACACATTTTAAAGTTATAGCCTCTCTCGCCCATGCTTAGGAAGGAACAAGTGGTTCTTTTCAGGGCTTTCCATTTCTGTGGATGGTCTCTTTCCCCTGTGAGAAGATTGTAAAACCTGGCGCTAGAGACTATGGATCCATTTGCTGGAGGGAGCCATGTTTCAGCAAATATTTATTGGATGTGTAGGGGAGATAATGCAAGATACAAGCACTTTATCTTGTGTACAGTGCTCATTTTGATGGATATGGAGGGGGAGCAGAGACCCTGAATGCTTTACCATCTTGAACTTTGATTCTTAGAAGCCAAGGTGTTGAATGTTTGGAGAGTGAATTGTGGCTTTCAAGCCACCGCCTTTCTACTAAGGCACATTGCTGTTAGTTCTCCCACCCAAACTTCACCTCTGGGTCTCCCATCTCCCAACCCCCTAATGATGACCTAGCGTTGATCTTTTTATTTTCATCCATTGATCGATTCACTCATTCATTCACTGAATATTAAGCAAGTGCCTAAGCCCTGCCCCAGTGCAAGGGATATTGCAGTAAGTCAACTCCATTTGTGTGGAGCTGACTTTGTGGGGGGTAGGATAAGGGGAGAGATAGATACTAAATTAGTATATCAACTAATAATGATGATAAGTTTTGAGTATGGTAAATGTTATGAAGAAAGTGAAGCTGGGTGATGGGAAAGATGGTGGTGGTGAAGAAAAGAACTGAATGAAGGTGGGTGGGCAGAGGAGATGTCCCTGAGCTGAGATGGGACCAGGGAAGGGGCAGTCATGTGGTTTAGAGGAAGGTGCTCCATTTGAAGAGGCAGCCAAGGGCAGGATCAGGTTGGATTGGTTGAGAAATGCCAGGAGGCCTGGGAGGCCGAAAGGGTATGAGCCAAGGAGGTACATCTGGTCAAAGAACTAGGGAAGGCCCAGGGTATGTAGGGGTCCTAAAGTCAAGGGTAAGGAATTAGATTTGTAATATGGAGAAGAAATCTGACACCATATTGGATCTGTTTCTTTTACTTTAACTTCTGTGTTCTATTCTTGCTGCAAGTTAAGAATGTTGCCTACAGCCTGAAATATATAGAATAGCCCATTCTCAAGGCTCTGATCTTTGAAGGTATAACAGTTTTTTATTCATATAAAGATAAAAAGTTTCAGAATTCAGTTCAGTTCAGTTTAGTTGCTCAGTCATGTCTGACTCTTTGTGATCCCAAAGACTACAACATGCCAGGCTTCCCTGTCCATTACCAACTCCTGGAGCTAGCTCAAACTCATGTCCATTGAGTCAGTGAGTCAGTGATGCCATCCAACCATCTCATCCTTTCTTGTCCCCTTCTTCTCCTGCCTTCAATCTTCCCAGCATCAGAGTCTTTTCCAATGAGTCAGTTCTTTGCATCAGGTGGCCAAAATATTGGAGTTTCAGCTTCAGCATCAGTCCTTCCAATGAATATTCAGGACTGATTTCTTTTAGGATGGACTGGTTGGATCTCCTTGCTATCAAGGGACTCTCAAGAGTCTTCTCCAATACCACAGTTCAACAGCATCAATTCTTTGGCACTTAGCTTTCTTTATAGTCCAACTCTCACATCCATACATGACTATTGAAAAAACCATAGCCTTGACTAGACAGCCTTTGTTGGCACAGTAATGTCNCTTGCTATCAAGGGACTCTCAAGAGTCTTCTCCAATACCACAGTTCAACAGCATCAATTCTTTGGCACTTAGCTTTCTTTATAGTCCAACTCTCACATCCATACATGACTATTGAAAAAACCATAGCCTTGACTAGACAGCCTTTGTTGGCACAGTAATGTCCCTGCTTTTTAATATGCTGTCTAGGTTGATCATAACTTTCCTTCCAAGGAGCAAGTGTCTTTTAATTTCTTGGCTGCAGTCACCATCTGTGGTGATTTTGGAGACCCCTCTCCTGCAAAACAAGTTTCTCATTTGTCTTGTTGGAAGTTAACAGGAATGTCCTGACTTGACTGACATAGACAGCTGCAAGAACAAAGGATTCCAACACCAAGAAGTTTGCAACAACCTGCCACATCCCTGCTCTTTTAGTATAAAAGAAGCCTGAACTCTAACTCAGATAAGAGTTAGAACTCTGGGGCACTAGTCCACCATCTTCTTGGTCTACTGGCTTTCTGAATAAAGCTACTGTTCCTGGCCCCAACAATTTGTCTCTCAATTAATTAGCCTGTTGTAAGGTGACAAACAAACGGACTCTTTAAGAGATTTAATTCAGTGTGTGTGGCGGCGGGGTGGGGAGTGCAGGGAAGCTAAAAGAGCACAAACAGGTTCGATGCAGGATACTGGATGCTTGGGGCTGGTGCACTGGGACGACCCAGAGGGATGGTACAGGGAGGGAGGAGGGAGGGGGGTTCAGGATGGGGAACACGTGTATACCTGTGGTGGATTCATGTTGATGTATGGCAAAACCAATACAATATTGTAAAGTAATTAACCTCCAATTAAAATAAATAAATTTATATTAAAAAAGAGAGTATACACGATGGCACCATGTAATCAGATGTGCATTAAATCACTGTTGTATGCGTCTTATTGTTTTAGGGCCATTTGAGATGTGGCCTGTACTGTGAAATGTCTGCAGTGGAACGAACCCCTCCTGGGGTCCTGAACTCACACTGAGACTGTTGAATAATGAAGGCACATGCTGCTTTGTGCTCCATGAGGGTGGAAACATCTCCTCCTCCGTGCTTTGCACACAGTGCCTGGTCAATAAATGTCTACGGCACTGACCTTAACTATAAACTCCTGGATGTTAATAACATTTGTCCAATTTATTTTGTAAAATTCCAAAGGGTCTTTTGGAAAAACTCTTTGATGATGAATTGGGCTCTTAACATAATGGGATTAATGCATCATCACACAGATGGCTCTCACCAAGTTGGGAGCTAATTAAGGTGAACTTCACCAAAAGAATGTATTCAAATTACTTCCCTTGGTCAGTTTCCTGCCGATGATTTTATGTTTCTTAAATGTTTCAGCATTCAGGCAAACAAATCCAGAGTCAAAGCCCAGGCTCTGGTGTTGCAGGTCTCAGGGAATTAAAAAAAAATCTATTTTTAACGGTTGCTCCCCCAACTTCAAAATTAAACATATTACATTCTTGGGAGTACAATTTCAGCTTCTTTATATTTATGATACAAATGGAACCATTTGCCCTCACTTCAGTCTATAAAGGCAAGGCTCATTAGAAGGAGGAAATTTCCTTTATCATTAACAGGCCACACTCACATGATAAAAAAAAAAAAAAAAAAAAAAAAAAAAACCCGTCTCCACTCTTCCCACCTTCTTCCCCAAAACTTCGATTTTCATTTCAAGCAGTTCCCACATAGGCTATTTATCTTCCACATTTCCCCAACTCTCAATGGCACCATTATATCCTTTATTTGGAATCATAAAACTTTGAGAATAAAAAAGAAGCAAATTAATCCTCCCAGGGGAGAAAAGGGAGACGGATCCTGCCAGCTTTTAAATTGTAGGATTGGACTGGCCTCGAAACACGGTTTTCTTTTTCAACAACTTAGCCAATGGGGGGAAATGAATGGTTATGACAGAGAATCCTGAAATAAAATGCAGAATTATGCAAACACGTTCAAAACTGACATTTCAAAGTAAAAGTTGTTTAAAACCCAAGGAATAAACAATGCGGGCTGGAAGGGGAACATTTTGAAGCTACGAACGGGTTACTCTGCTTTTATTATTCACAGCGGAAAAATAATCTTGATCATGATGTGAAAACCACAATTTCCTTTATTTGTGGATCCTGCCAGATTAAAAAGCACTCAGGGAAGTGTGGCTGGGAGAATTGAATGCTGTCCGAAGAGGCAAGTGCTCTGTGTCTAGGACCCTGTTGTGGACACTGTCGGGCTCCGGCCAATTGCATAAGTCACTTAACCTTCTGAGGACTCTTTTCTCATCATCAGGCAGGAATTAAGGAGGTGGCCTTTCCTCTGGAGCCTGAGATCTGTGTTTCCTAACTGCCAATTGGATAACATGATTTGCCGTTGCAATTTGCTCTAAGGAGTCTCAAGATTGTTGTGAAAACGTGTGATAAAAGTCAGTTAACAAGGCAATTGCCACCAGAACAGCCAATGAGAACACCGTTGGAAGAACTGATGCTGAAGCTGAAGCTCTAATACTTTGGTCATCTGATGGAAGAGTCGACTCATTGGAAAAGACCCTGATTCTGGGAAAGATTGCGGGCAGAAGGAGAAGGGGGTAGCAGAGGATGAGATGGTTGGCTAACATCACTGACTCAATGGACATGAGTTTGAGCACACGCCAGGAGATAATGAAGGACAAGAAGGCCTCGTGTGCTGCAGTCAGTGGGGTTCCAAACAGTCAGATGCAGCTTAGCAACTGAACAACAAATGCAACAAAGATGCTGAATGCCTCAAAGGGCATCTCCAGGCTTGGAGTTCTGGAAGCAAATTCTAGGGCTTAATAAAGTCTTTATTATTTTATTTTGCTTTGTTTTTTATTATTTTTAAAATAGATTAATATTGTGTTTTCATAACATAAAATGGAAGTTGAGAAAGAGCATACAAGTGAGATGTAACAGTTTAAAAGAATCTTATGGATAATTTAGTCTGCTACTGCTGCTGCTGCTGCTAAGTCTCTTCAGTCGTGTCCGACTCTGTGCGACCCCATAGATTGGTGGTCGTGGTGATGCTGGTGGTGGTGAGGAGCCTGAGGGTGGTGGTGGTGGGGATGGTAATGAAGACGGTGGCGGGGGGGGGACGGTGGTCATGGTGATGATGAGGTGGAGGTCGTGGTGATGCTGCTGCTGATGGTGGGGGGGATGGCGATTAGGATGGCCATTAGGATGCTGACGGTGGTTGTGGTGATGATGAGGTGGTGGTCGTGGTGATGCTGATGATGCTGGTGGGGGGATGGTGATGAGAATGCTGACGGTGGTCGTGGTGATGATGGAGGTGACAGTGATGATGACCACTTGGCCTGAATGTCTGCCTGCACTTCATTTCTCTGTTGAAATCCTAACCCTTGAGGCAACGGTATTTGTAGGTGGGGCCTTTGGAGGTGACTAGCTCATGAGGATGGAGCCCACATGAATGGGATTAGACGCCAGAGAGAGTCCTTGACCTTTCCGCCACTTGAGGACACACCAAGCAGCGCCAGCTATGAACCAGGAAGAGAACCCTCACAAGAGCACAGCCGTGCTGCTGACCGGACCTCAGACTTCCCAGCCTCTGGCGCTAGGAGGGCTAAACTGCTGTCGTTTAGAAGCCACCTGGCCTGCAGTATTCTGTCACAACAGCCAGAACAGATTCAGACAATGATGTGATGATGATGTGACAGTGTGTTTGCGCTGTGCCTGGCACTGTGATAAGCATTTACATGCATCATCTCATTAAATCTCCCCTGAAAGGCTGTGAGGGACTTGCAATAACTACCCGTTTTATAAGATGATAGAGACACAGAAGGTGAGCATCTGGACCAGAGCCACACAACAGGAAGTGGCGGCACTGCGGTCGGCACCCAGGCTCCGAGCTACCACCACTGCTCTCAGGCTGTGTTCCGTGTGCATTCTTTATGCCTGAAAGCGAAAGTGAAGTCGCTCGGTCATGTCCCACTCTTTGTGACCACATAGACTGTGGCCCACGCTCAAAGCCCAAGGTAAGAGAAACCCAAGTAAGACGGCAGGTGTTGCAAGAGGGCATCAGAGGGCAGACACACTGAAACCATACTCACAGAAAACTAGTCAATCTAATCACACTAGGGCCACAGCCTTGTCTAACTCAGTGAAACTAAACCATGCCCATGGGACAACCCAGGGCAGGTGGGTCATGGTGGAGAGGTCTGACAGAATGTGGTCCACTGGAGAAGGGAATGGCAAGCCACTTCAGTATTCTTGCCTTGAGAACCCCATGAACAGTATGAAAAGGCAAAATGATAGGATACTGAAAGAGGAACTCCCCAGGTCAGTAGGTGCCCAACACACTACTGGAGATCAGTGGAGAAATAACTCCAGAAAGAATGAAGGGATGGAGCCAAAGCAAAAACAATACCCAGCTGTGGATATGACTAGTGATAGAAGCAAGATCCGATGCTGTAAACAGCAATATTGCATAGGAACCTGGAATGTCAGGTCCATGAATCAAGGCAAATTGGAAGTGGTCAAAAAAGAGATGGCAAGAGTGAATGTCGACATTCTAGGAATCAGCGAACTAAAATGGACTGGAATGGGTGAATTTAACTCAGATGACCATTTTATCTACTATTGCGGGCAGGAATCCCTCAGAAGAAATGGAGTAGCCATCATGGTCAACAAAAGAGTCCGAAATGCAGTACTTGGATGCAATCTCAAAAACGACAGAATGATCTCTGTTCGTTTCCAAGGCAAACCATTCAATATCACAGCNTGTTGGATAACATCATTCAATATAATAAAAGCTTTCCGAATGTAAAGGTGGAAATTCTTAGAAAAATGGTGGAGGTGTAGTTGCTGACTGCAATGATTAAATGGTAATATTTTAAAAATTGAGTTAAACTGTCCTTTCTCTCCTCCTCCCTTTCTTTTTTCCTTCTTGCTCTTTCTCTTTGTCTTTCTCATCTTTACATTTTTTTTTTTTAATTTGAAGAGAATTTGTGGGGGAAAAGTAGAGT
Organism: Oreotragus oreotragus; assembly: GCA_006410675.1. NCBI lineage: Eukaryota > Metazoa > Chordata > Mammalia > Artiodactyla > Bovidae > Oreotragus > Oreotragus oreotragus. Next base: position 151,177 of record SJYX01004397.1, read on the forward strand.
CAATCTAGGCCTTGATGACCTAGAGTTGAGAAAAATACAGAGAAAGGAGAGGGAGGTTGATTCACATAGTAGAGAGGAAAATGCTCCCTGTGATTTACTCTGACTTGCTAATTTTCAGAAGGAAATTAATAAAATTGATTCCAGCAAAAACTATAAGTGGACAAATAGAAGAAAAACAGATTGAGAATTGTGAATATTTAGGGCAAAGAGAAAGTTCTTAGAGAAATCTTTCCCTTGGGGAGAAATAAATATTGAGGAGAAATCACTAACTCTAAGGGTCGTTAAAGCAAAGATCACTCATAGGATGGAAGTGAACCCTCCCACCAACTATTAATTCCAATTCCTAGACTTGGTGGCAGTAACATGATTAGTTATTGTGGGTTCTGGAAGAAAGCAGGACCTTTGGCAATAAAACCCTGGAAATATGTATTTTTAAGTACTATAAAAGATGTGGAAAGCAACTTTGCTTTTCATCCTGAGGACTAGAAATAATACACCTGCAAGGACAGATGAATGGCATAATGTTGGCATTCAATGGGGCATTAAACATTTTGCACCACGTTTATGGGGTTTTCCTGTCATTAATTCTAGGTAAAATAAACTTCTAAAAAATGTTTTGTTGTGTTTTTGGATGGCGTTTATTTTCACCAGCTTTCTTTGCTTTGCCATTTTTTTTTCTGCCAGATTTTCATGTCTATTATGTTTTCATGTGTCCGTCATGCTCTTGGCTAATTTCCTAACTGGCCTCCCCCACTTCTGCTATGGGGCCTTTCTTTTCTGTTGGCTGCTCCCTTGGCATTCTTTCTTTCAGTCCTGGTGCACGTGTTCGGGCCCATGTCAGGGTCGGATGTGGTTGGTTCTGCTGGCCACGGTTGCTGCGGTTTGTCTGTGGCGCCCTGGGATTGGCAAGGGCTTAGACAGATTGTCCAGGAGTTGTGAAGATTGGGGCCACCTGAGTCTCTCCATTACCAGAGGATCCATTCTACAATTGATTGTGATAGCAAGGCCTTGCATTTCTTCCCCTCCTCTTAATGTTGTCTGCCTCCTTTAACAAAGTTTTCTTTCCTATTAACAGTTCATACTCCTTCCTTTTTTAGATTGGGTAGGCTTGCAGCTAGGGGAGAAAAGATGCTGTTTTGGGTGGCGCAATGCTGAAGTTGAATTTCCAGTACTTTGGCTGCCTGATGCAAAGAGCCAACTCCTTGGAAAAGACCCTGATGCTGGGAAAGATTGAAGGCAAAGTAGAAGGTGGCAGCAGAAGATGAGATGGTTAGATAGTGTCGCCAACTCAGTGGGCATGAATCTGAGCAAATTCTGGGAGACAGTTGGGGACAGAGGAGCCTGGTGTGCTGCAGTCCATGGGGTCTAAAAGAATTAGATATGACTTAGCAACTGAACAACAACAGCAATGCAGTGGGAGCCGGGAGACCTGGCCTTTTTGTCCCAGGCACCCTTCACATAGTGTCAGGGAGACACCGGGCGACCACTAAACTCTCTGATGTTCAGTGTTCCAGGACGTTTGGATAAGATCATGTGTCATCTTCTCCTGGGATTCGTAATGTAGCTAAGTTTGAGAGACTTGAAGGGGAAAATTTGACTTGTGGAGCTAAGACTAGCAGCTTATGAAGTGTGCTTCAAGGACTAGCCTACTGGGACTCCTTAGAGCTTTGTGAAAATTGATTAACTGATAAATAGTGTTGTTGTTATTGTACAGTCGCTAAGTCATGTCCAACTCTTTGCAACCCCATGGACTGTAGCACACCAGGCTTCCTTGTCCTTCACTATCTCCCAGAGTTAGCTCAGATTCATGTCCACTGAGTTGGTGTTGCCATCCAACCATCCTGTCCTCTGTTGCCCCCTTCTCCTCCTGCCCTCAATCTTTCCCATTGGGTCTTTTCCAATGAGACGACTCTTTGCATCAGTTGGCTAAAGTATTGGAGTTTCATCTTCAGCATCAGTCCTTCCAATGAACATTCAGGGTTTATTTCCTTTAGGATTGACTGATATGATATCCTAGCTGTCCAAGGGTCTCTCAAGGGTCTTCTCCAGCAACACAGTTCAAAAGCATCAATTCTTCGGTGCTCAGCCTTCTTTATGGTCCCACTCTCACATCCATACATGACTACTGGAAAAACCATAGCTTTGACAGTATGGAATTTTGTCAGCAAAGTGATGTCTCTGCTTTTTAATATGCTGTCTGGGTTTGGAAGGCTAACTATTGGCCAGTTTCTGTTCTATTAATTGTTACAGGGCACACAGCAGCAGACAAACCAGACAGATCCCTGGTGTCATGGAGCTTCACCCTGGTTAGCATCTTGGGGGGCATCAGGGCTAGGAGGAAAATCTCCCATGCTAAGAGGTGGGTGAAAGGCTGCTGTTTTATGCCAGATGGTCAGGGAAGCCTGCTTGAAGGAAGCAGCACTGAGGCAGAACAAAGAATGAAGCAAAAGAGAGAAACCTGTGGCTGTCTAGGGAAAAATTATTCCAGCTGGGGCTTGGGGAGGTCTGCAGGTGGGAGGTGTGTCTGAGGAACAGCAAAGGAGGTGAGTGTGGCTGCTGCGAGGAGGCAGGGATTCCTGCGGTCTGCCAGCAGGTCCATCAGTGTATCCACAGGCCTGGAGGTGGGCTAGAGGCTGATGCCAAGCAGATGCTCCAAGGCTAGCCTGGTGACCAGAAAGCTAGTGAGGGCCTTCCAGTTCTAGTGAGCCCTCTCATCCAGTCAACGAGGAGGGTATAGGAGGTTATCATCTATGATCTTAATAGTCTGCAGTAGACTCCATGGAGCCTTGGTTCCATAGCTTAGCAACAATCTCTCCCTTGTTTCCAGAGAATTCCTCCTCATCTCTCTTGCATAATCCTTCTGTGGACCCTGGGCTATTTCTTGGGGGTAAGATATCTTCTGGTCAGCAGTAGGGATGCAGGAGAATGGGGACAGGGTCCCTCCTCATAAAAAATGAAATAATGCCATCTGTAGCAACATGGATGGACCCCGAGATTATCGTACTAAGTGAAGCTAGGCGGAGATGAAAAATATCATGATAGAGCTTACATGTGGAATCTAAAAAATGATATAAATGAACTTATTAACAAAAGGGACATAGACTCACAGACATAGACAATAATCTTGTGAATACCAAAGGGGATGGGAGGGAAATAAATTAGGAGTCTTGGCTTAACAGATATATACTACAATATATAAAATAGTAAACAGTAAGGACTAATCTAAGGCACTGGCAATAGCACAGGGAACTATACTTAATATCTTATAATAACCTGCAATGGAAAAGAATCTGAACAAAGAATATATATATATATACACGCAAACATATATATGTATTGCTTTCATGCATGCTAAGTCACTTCAGTCGTGTCTGACTCTTTGCAACCCCATGGACTGTAGTCCGCCAGGCCCTACTGTCTACAGGATTCTCCAGGAAAGAGAACTAGCATGGGCTGCTATGTTCTTCTCCAGGGGATCTTCCCTACCCAGGGGCTGAACCCGAGTCTCCTGGCATCTCTCGCATTGGCAGGTGGGTTCTTTACCACTAGCACCACCTGGGAAACCCCATATATGTGTATATATAAGCTTCCCCAATGGCTCAGTGGTAAAGGATCGCCTGCATTGTAGGAGATGCAAGAGACCTGGATTCAATATCTGGGTCGGTAAGATCCATGAAGGAGGAAATGGCAACCCACTCCAGTATTCTTGCCTGGAAAATTCCACAAAGGAGCCTGGTAGTGTACGGTCCATGGGGTCTCGAAAAGAGTCAGACATGATTGAGCAACTGAGCTCACACATATGTATGTGTGTGTGTGTAATGGAATCATTTGCCATACACTTAAATCTAACATAACACTGTAAATTAACTATACTTCAATTTTTAAAAATGCAAAAAGAAAAAAGAAAAGGAAAGGCAAATTCTTTCTTGGCTCTCAGAGAAGACACTCAGGCTGCACATAAGAAATGTCCAAGTGACAATCTTGACACTCATACCTACTGAGAAATACGAGTCAAGATCATTTAACTTAATTGATCCAATCTGGTAAGGAGACTCTGCTGGCTTCAGATCATGGATAATCCACTGGTGCTCATTAAATAGGGATATTAAGTTGACCATGGCATCTGGTCCCATCACTTCATAGCAAATAGATGGGGAAACAATGGAAACAGTGACAGACTTTATACAAAAATGTGAATGAGAAAATGTTATGAAAAATAATAGACCCATGGTAGAAAAACTAATTCTCTCTACAGAAAATTTAGCTATGAATCTGGACATTTGATATTATTGTGTGAAGTGGAGATAGGTAAGAGAAAGTTATCAATCAACAATGTTGTTAGACTAAAAATCATGGTAAAAAGTGGGCTTATTTGTTTATGCCCGTCTTATTCCAAAAATGTTTTGAAGTAATTTAACCAGTAAATAGTAAAACAAAATAGTGTCTGAAACAGAAATATTGAAATATCTCAAATATTTGACAAGAAAAAAGAAGGTCAGAAGAAAGAAAAGTGACAATGGTATGATTTATTTTAGATCTGACAAAATGAAAATTCTTAACTATCAACTTAAAAAAAATCTTTAATGATCCCCCACTGGAGCACATTAAGTGAATTGATCCTGGAGATAGGTTTTTAAACCCAAGCAATATTTTCAGAGTCAAAATTAGATCTAAATCATAAAAATATTTTGGAAGATGTTTAAATATCTTTCTTGAAAATGAAAATATATTTTAGAATTCTCAAGTTTAGAATATATAGTTTGGAATTCCAGGATCAATAGGATCTGTACATCTTGGAAAATCATGGATCTAAGCCTGACAGATTATATCAGTCAGTGTTTTATGAAATGGATATTTTGATTAAAAGGTAATATACAATGTCCATAGTATATGAATATAAACTTTATATTTCTCCACCTGAAGTAAATTTAGCCAATTTTTCCTTTGAGATTACATATTAATTGGAAAAAACAAACAAACAAAAAAACTTGGTTAAAATACTTCTCTCTTTTTTCTAGAATTATTAGCATATATGCTTTTATTTCTTACTATATTACTTTCCTACCAGGCTGCTTGAGACTGAGATATTATTTTTTCTAATATTAATTTTTCTATTCTCAATACATGCCATTCTTGTTGATATGCGTGTCAAACAAGTACATGTTTGATACAAGAAGGTCATTAAACCTTGAATGAGTGATAATCATTGTCAACAAATACTAGGGCATGCAGAGTGGTAGTGGTGGAAAATGCCTGCTGAGGATGGGCTTCTTTTGGGGGTAATGAAAATATTCTAAAATTGAGAGTGTTGATTGCAAAACTTTGTGAAATTAAAAATCAAGGAAATGTATATTTTAGATGAGTGCATTTTATAGTATGCAAATATCTCAAAAAAGCTGTTAAAATACAGTAGAAGTTCAATAACTACCATGTCAGTCTTGACAATTGTTTTCCTGTGCATTCACACTGATATTGAAAACAGCTGAGAAGAATTAGAACAGGACAAGAGAACCTAAGTGGAAATAGAAGAGAATTATGGGGGTAGAAGTTTTCTCAATTAATAACCATATATATGATCACAGAGATGGTCAGTGAGTGTGACTTCCTGGCTACAGCCTTCATTTCTGTAGATATTCCTACATTTAGAGGCCTTAATTCTTAATTTAACCACCAGTATTCACATTTTTCTTTCATGCATTGGAGAAGGAAATGGCAACCCACTCCAGTATTCTTGCCTGGAGAATCCCAGGGATGGGGGAGCCTGGTGGGATGCCATCTATGGGGTCACACACAGTCGGACACGACTGAAGTGACTTAGCAGCAGCAGCAGCAGCATTCACATTTTTTAAAATTCTATGAGAGCTATTAAACTTTATCATGAAGAGTTAAACTTCCCCTTCGATGCAAGTGGAAACCATAAAGTCATAATTTTTGAATTCCAGACAGTGAAAATTTGTAAACAGATTATTATTTAGCTTTCTAAAACAACTTTCAAAAAGCAAATCAAGGTCTTAAGACTTTATTGTTACTGACAAGTCAGTATCATTCCATAGGATAAAATAAACATCAAGATAGCAAGCATGATTATCAAGCTAGGCCATATTTTGCTATGTGAAGGTTTCCTGCAATACTGGTTGGTGAATAATAAGGAGATTAGCATTAAGCACACCATCTGTTGCGGGTTTTCTCTCTCTCGAAGATGCATAGCAAAAGTGAGTTCCCTGAAGTACAATGTTATCAGAGATGCTTTTAATTTTAGCATTTATTCCTACTCCTCAGGACAACAAATTTACACTGGAAGAAAATGGGCAGATAAAAGGCTGGTAAAAGAAAATACATGATTTCAAGTGTAAAAACAAAGAAGCTTTCTTTTAGAAGCCAAATCTTTTAATTACTGTAAGATTTCCTCAAAAAAATTAGATTTCATCCACAGAAACTGAATTATAGCTCATGTGGGCCCAAGAAGTGAAGTGTGCCAGGTGCAGCTATGAAAACTAGCTATTCAGTGACAGTCTCACAATTTTTCTTCAGCTTCTTTGTAGTTTCAGATGCCTCCTGCTTGAAGCTCTGCCTCAAAGATCTATATAATAATATAAAATTTACACTGTCCACCAGTCATCCTATTTAGATCTTGAAAAATGTGCTTCATCTCCTTAGCATAATAACTATTCATATGGATATGCAACACATGAGCAGCTAATCCATTTCTCTTCATGCCCTCTTTCAGTCAATCTCAAACTTAAATCTTCCTCTTGAAAGCCAGTGAGAATCCTACGCTCCATCAAGTCATTCTGGGTAATGTGTTGAGACCAAAGTGTGTATCATTATGCAGCTAACCTACCATAATGAGATGAAAAAAAAAAAGTGCTCTTATTTTATAAAAGAAGAGCAAAAATTTGTATTCTATTCTCTTTTTAAAACTGTAATAATTTTGGCTTACCTTTATAATTTCACAACATCACAACTCATATGAGAAGGTAAGATCACTTATTTAGATGGTGTCTATTCTAAAGACAATCTAGATAAAATGTTGAAATTTCAATGACCATACTGATATTTCATGCATTTTAAGAAACTATTAATCTCATACTAAGGATAAAATATTAACTAGTTGATAATTACTAGCTCTAGAGAGCCTTTTCCTTTTATGTTTCTTAATGAAAACTAAAAGAAATCCCTTTATGATATTCAGTGTAATTATTTAAAATTGTATTTTATAAACATTTTTAATACCAACAAATTATTAAGTTCAGGGACCTACAAAACTACTACTTTTTGGTCAAAGCTACCTAAGTAGTACATAAGCTTAAATATACAACTAGATTTAGAATCATAAATTGATTGCCCTCACTAAGCCCTAGTTCACCACTAGTGCGTGAGTGTTCAGTCGCTCAGTTGTGTCAGACTCTTGGTGACTCTATGGACAAACAAATTATTAAGTTCAGGGACCTACAAAACTACTACTTTTTGGTCAAAGCTACCTAAGTAGTACATAAGCTTAAATATACAACTAGATTTAGAATCATAAATTGATTGCCCTCACTAAGCCCTAGTTCACCACTAGTGCGTGAGTGTTCAGTCGCTCAGTTGTGTCAGACTCTTGGTGACTCTATGGACTGTAGTCCACCTGGCTCTTCTGTCCATGGGTCTCTCCAAGCAAGAATACTGGAGTGGGTAGCCATGCCCTCCTCCAGGGGATCCTTCTCATCCAGGGATTAAACCTGTATCTCCTATGTCTCCTGATTACAGGTAGATTCTTTACCACTGAATCACATAGGAAGCCCTCACCACAAGTGGGATCCATCATAAAATATCTTGGTAGCAGAAGAAATTCATGAGGCAAGATCTTGCTTCCATCTTCATATTCTTCCGAGGACAGGGATCTACCACTAATTCCTGTTAATATTTCTTTACCTCCCCCAGAGTCTCTGCGCTTTAGACATACATTGTCTATTTACTCTCCAAAAAAACCCTGAGATTGTTTCTCGTTTAGATCCCTTTTTTCATATGGACACCAACACCAAGCTTTGTGTTCTATAATCCTAGTTTCCATGATATTGTGTCACTTTATTCTTTTGAAATTTTGACTTTCTCTCCTTGAGTTTCATTTGTGTCCTCCACTAAACAAGATCCATATGTGGACATCAGAATAAAATCTATGCAAAATTGTGAATACTGCATGTATAATTTTCCTGTAGTGGTTCATTTCAGTGTCATAAATCACTGACAATCTGATTGCCAGAAAAATAAATGCATATGTACCTGCATATGACATCTTGATCATTTTTATTTACTTTATAATAATTTATTTTCACCAGATTACCTACTTAGTATTTAGGATTAAATCTTTTCAAAAGATTTATCATCTCATGCTCTATTTAATCATTTTATCTGTTAAGAAAGAAACTGTGCCATTTAAGTAGAAAATACATCATGGAAAAGCCTAAAAGGCTACTTCTCAAAGCAACTCAATAAAATATATACTCAACAGGGTTGTTTTTGGTACAGCAGCAGATCATGATTTCTAGACTCTCATGAAAGCCCACAAAAAAATCCTAGATTATAATTAAATATTCCTGGTCCAAATAGCCTAAGTATTTCCATTTTGACTAGCAGGAAATTTAAAAGTTACCATATTACTGACCAAAGTAGAAAATTATTAGATACTATTACCATGAGTGAACTCTGGGAGTTGGACAAGGAGGCCTGGCGTGCTGCGATTCATGGGGTCACAAAGAGTCGGACATGACTGAGTGATTCAACTGAACTGAACTGATTACCATTCAATCCTTAAATGAGTTAATTCAGGCTCAAATGAATCATTATGTTGTTATAATAATCATTTTAATACCTAAGTGTCATATATCAATAGATCATCTCTAATTCCACAAAAACNGTTGGTGATGGACAGGGAAGCCTGGTGTGCTGCAGTCCATGGGGTCACAAAGAGTTGGACATGACTGAGAATTGAACTGAACTGAACTAAGTTGAAGAGCTCCATGACTTACCCTATTTCACAGAGGACTTTAAGATTGTGGCAGCTTATCCTCATATCTTTGTAAAAGCCTTCTCTGACTCAGCAAATGTATCCCTTTTAGCTCCTGGGCCCAAGCAACCAGGTCCTGGGGGAAAAGTACATTTGTCACTCTAAGAATTATTAAGGATCAGAATTTAATAGACCCTTCACAGGCTGGTTAATCGCCAGACTACTTGGTGGACAAATTTCTCTTGGGTCCTCATGCAGAAAATGTTTCCCAAATGCAGCCACCACTCCTCTGCTGAGTGCTTTTGCCCTTGTGACATCAGCTTCACAAGCCTTCTTAGCCAGAAACTCTATGTCTCTACTTTTCCCCAAATCTCATTCTTCCTGAGACCCACAGAGATGCCCAGAATCTCTACATTGTCTGCCTCTTCTGAAGCCCTGCAGCAGTCCCAACCTCCATGGCCCCAGGACCAGATTCATGGAAGATAACTCTTTCATGGTGGGGGGAGTGGTTTGGGGATACTTCAAGCACATTACATACATTGCACATTTTATTTCTATTATGATTAAGGGATTTTCCAGGCAAGAGCACTGGAGTGGGTTGCCATTTCCTTCTCCAGAGGATCTTCCTGACCCCCAGGGATCGAACCCGGGTCTCTCACACTGTAGGCAGATGCTTTACTGTCTGAGCCAGGGAAGTCCTATTATTGCATCAGCCCCACCTCAGATCATCAGGCGTTAGATCCCAGAGGTTGTGGGCCCTTGTGCTTAGGGTGCTCCCTGGCTGCCCCACCACCTCCAAATCATGACTCTTTTCATGTTGCGTCTCCCCATTTTGGGTAGAAGTATCTTATATTGGAATTCAGAATTTATCTCACAGGGCCAACCATTAGACCATTTTTTGTAGTCTCCAAGTTTCTTGAAGTCGTGTCTTTTTCGTATGGATGTCCCAAGTGCCATATGGTGACACATCACAGCTGACCATCAAGTATTCGTTGCCAAACTTAGTATAATTAGCTGAATGAATTTAGGTCAGCACAGACAGTATGCCTAGCATGGGATATACATTATTGCAAATGAATAAAAACATAATCAGAATACCAAGAGGTACATGCATAAAAGACTAGATGAAATAACTCATAGCAGATCAATCAGAAGACAGTGCTTGGCTTCACTAGTTACAAGAAGGCAAAGTGATCATGCCCTTTGCTGCTGGAAGCTATGATGGGGGATTGTGTCTGCACTGCTGGCAGGAATGTACCTTGGTGTACTCCATTGCACATTGATAATGTATATTTTGAGTCATGAAATATTCATATGCTTTGAAACACAATAATCCTGTGTTTATAATTTGTTATAAGAAAACAATCTAATATTAGAAAAAAAATCTTACAATGTTTTTATGGCTGTTCCTTAGAATTTTTAAAACAAACCTGCAAACTCCATATCCAATCATAGGGGTACCTTGGTGTACTCCATTGCACATTGATAATGTATATTTTGAGTCATGAAATATTCATATGCTTTGAAACACAATAATCCTGTGTTTATAATTTGTTATAAGAAAACAATCTAATATTAGAAAAAAAAATCTTACAATGTTTTTATGGCTGTTCCTTAGAATTTTTAAAACAAACCTGCAAACTCCATATCCAATCATAGGGGTTAAATAAAATCTGATACATATGTATTCTGTGGACTATTCTACAGTCATTAGGAAAAGTACTACAGAGGTTTTATACAAATTGAACTACCATTTTAAATATTATGTCTAATGATAAAGCAAAACAGTGTCGCCACTCAGTAGCTATACTGTATATAGTTCAAGCTACTGAGTAGGGGAAGGAGGGGTGGGTATGAATTAGAAGAGCTGGAATTCAAGGGAGAGGGCATTTATTTGGTTTATATTTTACCCTTTCCTGATTCTTGGATTCTTTGCATATGAAATGGGCATGAAAATACTTACCTCTTACAATGAGGTGTAATGTGTGCTAAGTCCAGGGTCTGAGAATAACGCCATGTTCAATGAATGTAAATATTATTATTATAATAAATACTGTACCATAATCTAGACTGGGGAGCTAGGACTATGACAAATAGTTAGGAATGAATAGAAAGCAAATGGACTTTGATGTTGGTCCTACGGCAGTGAGAATTTTAGCAATCTCAGATTGCTGAGAAGATGAACCAGGATTTCGAAGGATGGGGAGGAGTGGAAAGAACCTGGTAGGAGGGTGGGAAGACAAACACGGGGCTGTGAGGAGGAAAGTGCATGGATTATGTGGAAAGGCAGAGGCTGGCCTGACTACTAAAGAAGGGTGTTGTTGGGATAGATCATGAGGACAAGGTTCTTTGTGGTCTTTGCCAGTGTCTATTTTTGAAAGAAAGTGAACATTCCAATGGTAAGGTAAGGCTTGCTGAAAAAACTGAAACTTTTTATGGAATGGAAAGAGTTAACAAACTCAGGCTTCCTGTCCTATCCCAATACCCTGTCAGGAAATGACCCAGGTTAAATCATTTACAAGTTAGCATGAATTCATGTCTACTTGTTCCTGTTTTCAACAATCAATCAAAATTCATTGGAGAATTCTTCAAAGTATTTTCACTTTCAGTCTTATTTTTACTATAGAGTGAAATACATTCTCCCTGTGACAGAAATTCCAGCCACTGGGGACTCTGGAGAGAGGCTATATTTAGTGCTGACATCGAGTGTGTAAACTGTCAGTAGCTTTGTCTACATGTAATGCCACTCCTACTATAAATTTATCACATTGCTTATTTGCTCATCAATTAATTCAATCATTGGTCAGTCCCTCCATCCATCCATTCATCCATCTATCCATCCATTTTCCATCCATCATCCATCAATCCATCCAACCACTTTTTTAGCAGTCTTTCATCAAGCATGTATTGTGTGCAGGCAGAATGACAGGCATTGGGATTATAAAAGTTAATATGACATAGTTCAATTTCTTGAGGACCTTGGAAGTTTATGCTTGAACAAAAGATCTCTTCAAATATTATGCAAAATATTTTTCTGTATAGAATTAATCAGATGAAAGATAGCAAAATAATACAAATATTTGTGGATATCTCTTGTCCAGACTGAACACAGTGGGCAGCTGTGAATCAGCTCTCATAGACCTCCACTACAAACTCCATGTGGAGTGTTCTGAAAAGCCTCTCAATATCTGGCCCCTCAACCACTACCTCCTTACCTCCTGACCCTTCCCACCACTCTAGCCCACACTCAGCTCTCCTTCAGCTCTTGCTCTTGAGCATGCTAAACTTTTTGTGATCTCTGTGCTTTTATGAATAGGCTATATATTCAGTCTGGAATATTTCTCTTCCATCTCTTTCCATCCTAATATTCCCTATCAATCTCATTCTTACACCGTTTTCTCTCTGAAGCCTTCCTGGTCCTCCCTAAGTAGAGTCACTGTCTCCTTTGTGTCCAGGAGCACTTTGGAGATGCCCATGATCATTGTAAGGCTTGTAAAACAGTAGGTATGTAGGTGAAGTGGAAAAAAAGCACATGTGATTCCAAGAGGGACAACTGACCATGAATTTTGGCTCCATCCCTCACGATCTTCACAGATCACCTGACCCTGGGCTGGTTATCTAGTTGTCTAAGTTCCTGACTTCCTCTCACCCTGACATTGCTTGCCTAATTGGAAAAATAACCCCTCACTGATTTGTTGAGGGGATTATTAAAGCTTTGTGAGGAGAGGAGCTGGTCCCATGACTTGTGCATGGTGAGAGCTCCATATTTGCTCTTGTGTCCCCTTATTGTCGTGCTTGGTGAGTCAGACTCTGTTCAGACACTGTGAATACCTCAAGGTCAGGGACCACTGATTACTTATGTATGCATCTCCTACAACATCCAGAGAGTGCCTGCTTCCCAGAAGCAAGATAGAAAGGTGACTAAAAGCAGAGATTCTGGCACCAAAGTCCCCGGGTGAAGCCTGATGCTACCACTTTCTGCTATGTAGACTTGGGGAAATTACTTGAGGTCTCTGTGACTTGGTTTTATCATCTGTCAAGTAGGGGTAATAATAGTTCCAGTCTGATGGAGATGTTATGAAGTTTACATAAGAGTCTGGCCCCAGTAAGCCCTCATTAAGGTTGGCTATTATTAGTTGGTACTCAAGAACTGTTTTTTGAAAAGCTAGTGAATAGACAGTGTGTGATCATCTCGGGAAGTCTGGCTAACATGAAGGTGTTTATTTGGTTCAAAAATGCCTGTTTCTTGACCTACCTATAATTAGTTTCTATTACTAGGTTATTATGAAGTTGAGAGGAATTACTTTCCTGTGATGGTCAATGTCCTGAAATCCTAAAGGTTAGATGCTACCCGTGCTTCTGGCACCCAAGCAGAAATCATTTCATTAGTTTTAGTAACAAGAATGAGTTGTAAGATGAGCAACTGCTCAAAAGTAGAGGTTTTTCTGTAAAGCGGAGACCAGAAGTTTCTGGAATGGAAAGATTCTCTTTAAGTCTTACTTCTATCATCCTAAAAGAATCCAGGTTGCTGGCCTTTTGTGGGGATATTCAACTAGATGGCAAGACCTCTGAGGAAAGACCCTTGCTTTTTCTTTGAATCCTGTTCAGCTTCCAGAGCAGTGCTGGGCCCACAGCACTGCCCATGAAAGACCCGTCAGTTAATATGAAGAAAGTGAGAACTTTTTCCCCAAATCTAGAGTTCACCCACTCTGAATTTTCACATGATCATCACTGGACCCTAAGTAATGCATTGATGTTGCTTTATGTCAGCCTTTTATTTATGATTGTGACATTTCAAAAAAATATGTACAAGAATATGATTTTCTGTCAAGACAATTGGCTTAGGGAGCTCTGTGGCTGAGTAACAGGTCTGCCTTCAATTAGCTGAGTGACGTCATGTCTTAAGCTGCTTTGAACATCTACTTCCTTACCTGAACATTAGGCAGTTGGATATCAATTATGATGACAACAAGGGTACCACTTTTGACTGATGGTTCACCATGTGATGATACTGTGCCAAGTGCCGTAGGAGCATCCTCTCGTTTAATTTCCATAGCAACCCTAAACTGTAGCCACCTTTACCTTGTTTGTTACAGGCAAGGAGTCTGAGCTTTTGGCAGTGGAATCACTTGCCAAGGTATAAACAACAGGCTCAGGACTTGAGCCTGGGCTTGTTTATATTTCACAAATATATGAATAATTGTTCATTTGTAATAAACAGTGTTAATATGAATGGAATCTTTTTTTCAGAAAGGATTAAGAGGTGACTTTCCCAGTGTTTAAAAAGTACATTCATCCCACCTTCTAGTATTCCTTCCTTCCCTACCTCCCAAGTCTTCTGTAGTCAAATCTCTCACCTACCTTATAAAGCTAGAGCACTAATGTTTCTTAATTATCCTTCCTCTGTGGTACCCTGTACTTCTCTTTCTACATGCTTATCATAATTGCTGTTTAATAACTCATTATTCATTTAGTTGTTTAATGCCTGTCTCTGGCTAAAATGTAAACCCTGCAATGACAAGCCTGCCTCTGCATATTCAATGTGAATCCAGAGTTCATCCAACACAGTAAAGGGCGCCAATAAGAAGTGTTTGTTAGAAAGATGAAAGAATAAGCACCTACTACATATGCTGCAGTGGGGGAGGCCAGAATGAGGAAAGAGGAGTAGGTGGAGAACTATGGTAATATTTCTGTCCAGTGCTGGGCCCTTTTAAAAAATACTTATTTATTTAGCTGTGCCATGTCTTAGCTATGGCATGTGAGGTCTTTAACTGTAGCTTGCTGGAGCATGAGAGCTCGCTCTTCTTCGCAGAACACCAAATGACCATCCTTCACTAATGCTCTGCAAGACCCACTCTGAGTTACCTCTGATGACTCAACATCCCTTACAGCGTGAAGATTTGTTATTAGTTTGTTCAATCATTCATTCAGTCACGAAGCCATCTTTGGTGCCACAGACATTTACTGTGCTACTTGCTGGTGGCAAAATTATGAACAAGAGCTTATTATCTAGTAGAGAAGGATGATGTCTACCATTTTCTGAGTACCTCCTATAAATCAGATAGTGTATATGCAGTATGTCTAGCCTTCAGTATAACTCTGCAGGTTATTATAATTATGCAGTGAAGGAGGAAACAGGTTTCTATTCTATGAGATAAAGTAATCTGTGACTGCAGAGTGTGCAGTATACTTGTGAAACTTTGAGTGTTATTAAAGAAATGCAGTCATTTGTGGAAAATTTGTTCTTTAATGCTCTGTACTGGTGCATAGAATCCTCACTCTCCATCTGAGGAGGTCGTCACGTAGAAAGGAACCCACGCAGGTAACTATATAGTTAGGGGGTTAAAAGGACAGCTGTCACTGAGATGTGTCCCTGGATAGTGTCATGGGGGCATTTACATGGAGAAAGCCTGAAAGGAAACCCAAGTCCTACAGCTGCATGGGAATTTGGGAGGGAGACTATTCTAGGCAAAGAACTGTTGACTAAAAAATAAATGCACAGCATCAAAACTGAGTTATGTTTTACTCCATGGACATAGCGAGGACTTCAAGCCCAGCAGGCAGCATCTCAAGTAAGCCTGAGAAAGCTGCTCCAACGAGCAAGGGGAGAGCAAGGATATATAGGAGTTTTGCACCAAAGACTAACAAAAGAATATCAAAAGACTATTGTTAGTAAGACAAAACTAGATATCTCAAGTTAAGAAATTCACTGCTTTTCTATGTATGGTAAGATGCAAGAGTCTGAGCTCAATGAAGTCATTCCTTTGATACACACCTCAGCTTTCTAGGGCCAGTATCCTATGTTTTCACATCCTGTATTCCCTTGGGGCTCACCATCAGGAGTAGCTGCAGTCCCATGGCTGCTAGATGGCACATATTATTTCCTTTCTGAGTTCCCTCAGGGCTCACCAGCCCACCATTGGCAATAGCTGCCATCACTGGTGACTGAGATATCCTTTATTTAGTGGATGGCAAGAAATATTCAATTCTTCAGAAAAATCTCATGCGTAAACCTTTTTTTTAATGTTGAAGAGAAGGGGTTGTGTGTTTGCTGCTTCTAGGGGATGCTTTAGTGAAAGTCCACCATATCTTTCCTCATTTCCCCCTTTGGTGTAAGATTGAATGATGGTATTCCCCCAGGCTGCAAATGAAAATCTCTTTAGAAGCAAGTAAAATGCATTTAGATAACTGTTTCCTATGATGATGGGAAAGAGGACAAACAAAATTAGCCAGCAATGAGAGAATATTTTCACCTCTGAAGCCGAAATAGTGTTGTGTGATAGTCTAAGCATGGGTTGAGTGCAAGGGGCTCTGAATTCTGGTCCTTACACTAGCTGGTGGTGGGACCTTGGCCATATTCCTGGACCTCGCTGTACCTTTGTTCCTTATCCTTAAAGGAAATGTGATGGGTGAACCAGATCAGAGTATTTCAGCAATGCTCCAAGGTACTACAGAGAATTTGGGCAAATGCCTTGGGGAGCAAAATGGGGCCATAGCGGCATGCTGAAGAGATCTACCCCGCTCCACTCCAGCTTTGATCTCATCATTTTTGCTCTTATTTATCTTCTCCATTGGAGATTTCATTTTAAATCAGGCTTGTCTACGTGGGTGAAAAACGTTGCCTGCCATGTCAATCAACAAAAGACATTGTGGCTATCAAGCCTTCAGCCACTGCGGCTGCACAACTGTGCACCCTGAAGGATGGAGAAAGCAAGATACTGTCCCTAGATAGTTAAGGTGTATGTCAAAGGAATGAATGATTTCAATGAGCCCAGCCTCTTGCATCTCCTAATACACACACGGAAAAAGCACTAAATTCATTAACCTGAGATGTTTAGCTTTCTTCAATTAATGGTCATATTTTGATGTTCCATTGCCCGGTTTTTATTGTAGAACTCCTATGTATCCTTCTTCCTCATCTCTTCAAAGCAGTCCCTTGGAGCTATCTGAGAGGCCATCATCCAGTTTGCCTGCTGAACAAAATATAATTCTCAGCTTTTAGGTTGTGCATTCGTTTTTTTTTGGTCAACATCTGGTTTAAAGAGATGCACTGGGTTTCAGTCACTGTAGCCTCTCCAAGGCCCCTTCCAGAGAGATCCTGGCCGCCAACTCTCAGTCTGGCTAAGGCCTCTGTGTGACCTCGGGTGCCTCAGTTACTCTGGAGCCTTGTAAGTCTGCTCACAAAGGGCTGAGAACCAGGATGTGGCTTCAGCTCAGAAATCCTGGAGCTATCAGTGTGGGCGGTGGGATAGAGCCACAGGACCTTGAAAGAGTGTGATTTTCTGGGAGGATGGAAGGAAATTTAGCAAGTCATTAAGGAAATGACTGGTGAGCAGTTCGTGATCTGCAGCCAGCATCAGCTTATTTGCATGCCTGATGGTTGAAACAGGATCCTACCTGTAGCTTCCTCTCCAGTGGCTACAAGTCAGGCCAGCCATAGTCTGTTGTGTCTCAAAAGCTTCTAGGTCTCTGTGCACAGAATAGCTGGGACAACTACAAATCAGGGGTGGGCATGGGAATGGGGGCAGAGCCTCAGGGAAAGAAAGTAAGAAGGATGGGGCCAAAGAAAGATGTTTGTTGTGGCTTCCTTCTCTGATAGAAGGGGAGAAAGCACTAATGTAAAATGGTTTTCTAATGTCATGTGAAGAAGTGTTGCAGAATACAGGTCAGTGGTTGGCCTGTGTGATTCTAGACAAATTACTTAATCCTCTGAACCTCAGGTTCTTCATCTGTAAAATGGGGATGATTGTATATATTTCACAAGATAGTTGTAAATTTCCCATTACCATGTATGACACTAAGCATGGAGACTGTCATGTAGAAAAAGAGTTATTCAAATTCATTTGTTATTTGGTTCTCTGGAACATCACTCTTTCTACAGCTTAAATGATGGTAAAATGAAGTTAATAAATAACGATGCCACTGATCTTCATGTTTGGGGGACAATGTCCATCCACGTGTGCACATGTGCTGGTGCACGTACAAGATGCTTAGACATTGCATAGATACATAAATATATACCCTAAATTTAAGCCATAAGGTGTTGCATCTATTCTTACCTTGCCAAAGAGATCAGAAGAGCTTTTCAGATATGAACACGTGCAGTCCGACTAATGTCAAATTCTGCTCCATCCCAGGTTAGGCATCCGCCTAGGTGCTGAGGATGGGCCTGGGTTCCTAACTCAGTGGAGTTTACAGGAAAAACAGGATAGACACCAATTTATTTAACAAATACTTGGCCTCTATTTGGTGTCCAGCATTATTCTAGGTGTTGTTTGAGATGTACAGAAAAAGAAGACACAGTCTTTCCCCTTAGGAAACCCTAACCCTGCCAAGAAGAGCAGCAATTTGTAGAGGCAACAGTCACAACTCTACCAGTAGCCACTGAGTATCTTCCTCCTTCAGGTTGGCTCTATATTTACGTGACCCGTAAAGAGGTCCTTCCCAGATAAAAAGGCTGTTCCAAGGGTTACTTGCCAGCTGTAACATCAGAAGTATCAAATGGGAACACTTTCTTTCTGATTTTTTTCAATTAAAACACAAAGTTGATTTGGAGGGAGGCTTTAGTTCCCACCTGTCTGCCTACATTTCCAGTTCCATGAAATGAAAGCGAGAGTCCTCCTTATACAGATGAGTCAGCCGAAGGTCACAGGGAATTTCTGTCCCTCGCCCTGTGTGTGCCCAGGGTGGCTCAGAGCTCCCTGGGCAGAGCAGAGTTGAGGCAGGGGTACAGGCAGGAGCCGTCAGGGGCTTTCTGGGAGCCTGGCCTCATCTCAGGAAGACGATACTTCCTGCCTGATCGTGTTCTTGTTTTTCCTCTCTGAAGCAGCAGTTTTGAGCCTCTTCGGTGTCATTGCTTGTCAGTGGCCAATAACCTTTTCTTCTGGTGGTTGTTTCCCAGGTTTGGTCGTCTCTAACCCAGCTGCCTTTTCGGCTCTGGCTCAATAGATGGTCTCGTTCCAGGCCTCATCTGTTTAGATGGAGTCTTTCTGTCCCTCTGTGTCCATTTTTTATTTTCCAAAAGCCCCGTGCGCTAGAATTTTAATACTGGAGTCTGTTTCCTGGTTGGGTCTTGTCTCTGTTAGCCGATGATATCGTGTTTCTTTTTAACACGTGGCCAGCAGTTTCAGTCTCTGCCACGTTTGGATGCTATTTATGACTTCTGTGAGGGAAAGCTTACTTTCCCTTTTTGGTGTCTGATTTTCTTCTTTTAAGACGTAAACAGCTGACTTGGTTTGCGCTGGAGTCAGAAATCTTTGTGTTGACTCAAATCTCTTACAGCCTCTGAACAATGGTATGTGACCAACAGTGCAGTAAGCAGGCTTTGAAGCCATCCCTCATGTTTATTTTGGCTTTCAAAACCCGTTGTGTCTACCTCTGTCAAAATCTCTGGTGTCCACTCTCTTCTCCCCATTCCCATCAGTTCCTATCCCACTCAGGCTTCTGTGCTTCTCTCTGGGACAACCACAGTAGCCTTGTAAATGGTCTCCTTACCGCAATTCTTTCCCTGTGTCTTTCTCACCCACTTCTTCCAGGCAACATCTTCCAAAAGCACAACTAGATCCCATCACACACCTGCTCATAAACCACCCATGACTTACTGTTCCTTACAAGTTATGTCCAGATTCATTATACAGATTAGTCCTCAAAGCTATCAACTCAGGCTTGAGATTTCTATGAGACTATATGAGACCTCAAGCTAAGCAGAATGTCTGGGAACTCCATCACATCCTCTAAGAAGTACTGTTCCCAGCGGGTAGCTCCTGCCTGGCCATGTATGTTTGCAGCTTTTGGTCTGCCCAGAATCTCTCCTTTCCCTTCATCTCTAAATGGCCTGGATATCCTTCCAGACTCTGATCTACTCCATCCCCATGAGCATCCTCCCCACTCTCATGTCTCTTGAGGCCTTTCTTGTTCGAATTTCTGGTACAGTGTGGTAACTATAGTGATTTTTACCAGCTCATCAGCCCCAGATCATTGCATGAATGAGACTGGAATGCACAAGTAGGAAGTCAAGAGATACCTGGAGGAACAGGCAAGTGGTGGCTCAGACGGTAAAGCATCTGTCTACAATGCAGGAGACTCAGGTTCGATCCCTGGGTCGGGAAGATCCACTGGAGAAGGAAATGGCAATCCACTCTAGTACTATTGCCTGGAAAATCCCACGAATAGAAGAGCCTGGTAGGCTACAGTCCATGGGGTTGCAAAGAGTTGGACACAACTGAGTGACTTCACTTACTTGGGCCTTGGAGTGCAAAATTAATCAGGCAAAGGCTATCAGAGTTTTGCCAAGAGAATGCACTGGTCATAGCAAACACCCCCTTCCAACAACACAAGATATGCCCCTACACATGGACATCATCAGATGGTCAATACTGAAATCAGAGGCTCCTCCATCCATGGGATTTTCCAGGCAAGAGTACTGGAGTGGGGTGCCATTGCCTTCTCCATCAGACATATCTACATTACCTTAAAATTTGTTGGTAAAAAGTAACATTAAATTCAGTTCAAGCAGCATTTATTTAACTCTAAATACATATAATCAGTGTAGTTGATAGATGAGGGAACAAAATACTGCTTTTGATTCCTACAAGTTCATAACTGAAGAAAGATGAAGTTTTAAAAATGCTAAAAATGGTAAGAATATAGGGGAAATGGCTTTATTTCATCTAGAAATGTTAAGAGCATTTCAAAGAGAAGATAGTATTTCAATTGAAGATAAATGAAACTCTGTTATAATATTTAAGGAAAAGTGGTAAGGTCATCCCAGTTAAAGAAAATAATGTATATATAGGAATATAATTAGGGAAGCACATAAATTAGGAAATTAGTTTTGAGGGACTGGAATATAGGAGTGCATGTTGTAAGAGTATATAATATGAAACATACAAGAAAATAAACTTTCTTTGAACTGATAAAGTTTTGATTATCAGTGAGAATTTGAAACCAATAGGTAGTTTTCTATTATAGCTAGTAGGGTTATATCTCTTTTATGAATATTAAGTACAAATGATTAAAATTAATTAATTATATCTCCTCTTCTATATTCTTAATGGATTCTTATCTCCCCATTCCTGACGGAGCTTTATGAGTAAGTGAGATTCAACAAGGTTGTTTCTTTCCTTATGAATATTTCAAAATAAAAGGAGCTACTTTAAAGCATGTTTATCTATTCATCGAAGAACTTAAAAAGATATTTTCAAAATCAAATCCTTTAAAATACCTCCTTTACTCGTTATTTTGTCTTAAAAAATAATTGCACTATAATAAAAATAAAGAGCTAGTGATACTGACACTAAGGGTGAGACTTGAAGATGACCTCACATATTTTATCAGAAGACCTCAGAAGTGATCTGTCATGCCACCAACACTTTTTTCCTTTGAGAAGACTAGCAATTACCTGGAACTGCACTGTGGTGAGTAGAGTGAACAAATGATCTGAGTACCTGAATATATGACCAACAAATTCAGTTTCAATTTTGACCTAAGACAAAGAGACTAAAAGAGTTCTTCTGTTCTTTTGTGGCCAGTACAGTGCTTCAAGCTGAGACCATTAAGTAAGTAATTTATCTTGGGTCAAGTGTATCGGGTTAGCACGCAATACCTTTGTAATACAAGTTTGTTCTATTTCAAACCACATCAAACGTAGACCTTTTGTAAAAAGTTCTACCTATGAGATAAGAGCAAAAGAAAGCATTCACATCTGAGTGTCAGTTCAAATAGTTGTTAAATATGCCAGACATAGTGCACTGATAACTTCATTTAAATTCTCTAATAGATTCAGGGAACAATAAACTAAATGTAATAATAAATGAACTAAAAGTAGGAAAAATATTAGCATAGAGACAGATTAGAATTTAACACCACATTTAAAAGAAAAGAAAAAGCTATCAGAGAACCAAAGTAATAACCACACACACACACACACACACATACACACAGAATCACATTAGCTAAAATGCTGAGATTAAAATTTTAGATTTTTTAAAAAACTGACACTTATTTTCAGTTCAAGCAAACAATAACTATGACACTGTATGCATGTTTAATACAAACAGATCTAAATATGCAGCCTTGACTGTGAATCATTTGACAGATCAGCTGAGTTCTGGGCTCAGCTGGAAGGCTGGAAAGGTTGTGGCCCTCTCCCTCCAGGAAGCTAACTCAAGGTTCTTTACATGAAGACTCAGGGCTCCCAGCAGCAAGACAGCAGGCTCCAATTTGCCTACACTTTGCCACCTCTTTATGGTAATAATGTGACTTTAAAAAAAATCTATCTTAAAATTATTACATAATATGCTCAGGTCTAGAAATTTTAGATTGCAAATCTGGAAATAAATTCAAAGTTCCTGGTTAACATAATCTGTTATTTCCAAAAACATATTGAAAAAAAATCATCATAATATCAGCATTTTTACAGTAAGCTGATCATATTGATTGAACCATATGATTATTAATTTTCTAACCAGGTAAATGTTATTTATTGAAAAATAGAAAATAAATGTTATTGCTCAGTATATAGTATAAATAAAGATCAGTTACAAATATACAAATGACTATCAAAATGAGCAATGAATTAAATTTAAAAATGATTTTAGATAACATCTACCTTGACTACCAACTTTTGAGTTATTCTTTAAGGAAAATCCAAAAGTAATGTTGAGTTAGCGAGTGCTAACTCGCCTCAGTAAGCCTGACTATGGAACCACCAGCATTACTACACACTTCCAGCTGAGAGCACATTGATGTCTTCTCCCAGAGTTCTGAATTCCTGTATTTCTCAGAATTAGCAGATAGATGGCCTCATACTATGTGAAAGTAGTTTCCAGAAAATGTAGTCCTGTGTGTGTATGTGGTATTCCAGTTTCTAACATAGTCAGAGACAAAGTTTCTGAATTAGATCTTTAGGTGATCCCTTCTCCTATGAAAGCATGTTTTAGCAATGCAGAAGTTAACTTGCAATATCATTAAAAGGAAAAAAAAATAGTTCTTGGAGATTTTAAATCATACATAAACTGACTTCCAAACTGAACAAAACACTGACAAAGCAATCAAGAATGCTGAACAATTGGAGTATAATATTCTTGAATTTTTATCTTTACTGGCTCTTCTGTTTTTGATTGAATGCCATCGAGTTATCCAGTCACTTCTGGACAGGTCCCCTCCTTCCCCTTTCCTCTCCTATTCATTCCTTTCTTTTTTCTTCTCTCACAACGATCTGGTTCTTTCATGCTCTAGGATACTGAGCGAAAGAAGGAAAGAAATGGTCACAACCTCTTCACCTTTTTTTTAACAATAACTTAAAAAAAATCATTTCTTGCTTGACAGAATTTCCCTATGGCATTGGGCCACCTTCACGTGGCCATCTATATTTTTCTTCTGCTTCAAATAATCTCCCACATGCCATTCTTGTTAATGACTGAGATGCCCCTTGATGGTGCTTAAAATTTAATAGTGCTGGAGCTCCACATTTGCCCAAACAACCTTTTCCATTTACCTTACCTCAAAGGCCTTCTAATTTTTCTTCAGAGACAGAAATCCTTTAAGCCCATTGTATCCTTAGGCTACAAATTTACTGAGATTTAGGTTTCCAATAAGAGCATTGAGATGAATGCCACCATCTCATTTATGAATCAATTTTTGCCCATCGGCTTTTAACTGTTATTACTTTTTATTTTATTTTTCACTCAAAGGAAAGAACCTTTATTACGTGCACATGGGTGTGTATACATACTCATACATTTCATATGTTTACTAAACTGTTGAAAATTTAAAGAAAATGAGAGTCTATGCACATGAGAATTTCTAAATAAGCTTCTTGCCTAAAATTTGTTATATCTTCTCCTTCATTTATATGTTCACAAGAGAAAGATATATAGGATAAAATTCCTGAGGATTATATTTCAAATTGATTAAACAAGTTTTTTCCTTGAATATAATTCATGGAAATTCAATACAGCTGACAGCATAATATATTTTATATAATTGTATGGTTTGAGGTTCTAATGTAGACAATACCTGGAAATGATGAAATAATAGAAAAATCCTATTTTTTAAAGGGAAATTACAAATCTATTGTTATAAGAACTTATATATATATATATATATATATATATATAAAAACTTGCCATTTCACAAAAGAGAACAAGAACAAAGTCTGACTTTTAAATTACCTGATCAATATTTCTGAATGGTTTCCCATACTTCTTTTCTTGCTTTGGTTCTTTTTTAATGTGGCTGTTATACTAAATGTTCACTTTTGCCTAAATCAAGAACTGCTGTAGTAGTTGGCTATCACACACCAGTTCCAAATAAAGGCCTGAATATGTCCTAATCTGTAAATCCAAATAATTGGAGAATTACTGCATGGCTTTATACATAAAGATATAGTATATATGTACTTTTCCTTCCAATCTTACTGACATTTACAGATTGGATAGAACCAATGTACTTGAAATAAAGCAATAAACTGACAAATTCTGTAAAGTATAACAAAATTTATGGTGAAATTACAAATATTAAAAAATTAATTTAAAGTATTAATAGCTGTGCAGAATAGTCATTTATAATGGCATGATTTGAGAGCTAGTATTCAACTGATTCCTAGGAGTGCAAAGATCCTGGGGGTCCCTTGGGAGGTAGGCTACATTGTGATATGGAGCTGGGGTAGTTCTGAAGATGACAATAGGCTGCGCTCATTTTCGCTTTTCCTGTCTTCAACTACAGTAACTGGTTTATATTACAAGTCACTCTGCCCATGACTGAAAAGTTTTATAATTGGAGAAATTAAAAGTGTGAGAATACATATTATAGTCAAATCAAATAACCTTACATCTGGGGAGACTGTGATTGCAGTAATTTCACATAATTATTTAAGAAAGCAGAAGCAAATATATTATGTCATGTCAATAAATGATTGTCATGACTTACAGACCAGCTAAAAGCAGAATTTCATTTATTTTTCCACATTAAATTGTTCCATCAAGTGGGAAAAATAGAACTTTAAAGAAAAATAAGTTTGCAACCAATTTCTGTAGAAGCTATATAAATTCATTTTTATAAGGTTTTTTATTTTTACATACTTATATAAGTTTATATTATTTAAATAGCCCCAAAATTGATTATACTTGTATTCCATAGTGATTATTTAATCAATATGTGATAGTGTTTAAATTTGAAGCTAAGATAAGAAATTCTTGGAATTTTTAAAGAGTTAATACAACTATTATCCCTAATCAATTTTCTAAAGATATATTTTAGTAAACAATGAAAAAGAATTTAGAAGTACCAAAGATTTCTTGCTCTCAAAATTCGTTAAGTGTGGACTTTTTTTAACCATAAAACTCCTAAATGTACTAAAAATTAACAATAGTGCCATAGCTATTTTAAATCTCTTATCCTTATTCTAAACATCAGAGATGGAAGCTACTTTATAACACAGGGAGCTCAACTTGGTATTGTGTGATGACCCTGAAGGGTGAGATATGTGTGGGGTGGGAAAAAGACTCAAAAGAGAGAATATATGTGTATTTATAACTGATTCACATTGTTGTACAGAAGAAATTGCAAAGGAATTATCTTCCAATTGAAAATGAATATAAAATAAGAAACAAAAGACTAAAAAAGTAACCATCAGAAAATGTTGATGCATATGAGTAATTCAGCTTTCAATAGTGTTGAAAAATCTGTGTAGACAGCAAGAGAGAAAAGCAAAAAAAAAATATTTTCCTGAAGTTGGCTCCTCTATCCATGGGATTTCCCAGACAAGAATACTAGAGTGGGTTGCCATTTCCTTCTGTAGGGCATCTTCCCAACCCAGGATTGAACCTGTGTCTCTTTCATTAGCATGGGATTCTTTACCACTGAGCCACCAGGGAAGCTCTTTCTTAAGGTTACTTTTTAAAAAGTCCATGTAATAGATATGAGACAAAGTCTTGTTCAGGATTATCTAAATTCATGCTAAATCATGCATTGTTTGACTCTTTAATCAAGTGAAAATTAGATTCAGAGTATGAAATAATAAAGCTCTGGGGACAACGAATGCACATGCTGTTTAGCAGAGAATGAAGACACTTTTAAGGAAATCTAAATCTAATCTGCCTTAACCATTTTCCGAAAATTACTGGAAATTGTCAATTAAAATACAAAACTATTCATTGAAAGCTGTTCTCAGTGTTTGATTTTGTTATTTGCTCACAGCCACAGTTTAGGTTGAAAATACTCTTTCTTAAAATTTGCTTTTCCCATTCGCACTCAGCAATGCCACACCTAAATTTAAAAGTGGAAGTATACTTCACTGTCCATCTCTCTAGATTAAAATATTCTATTTCCTTTACAAATAGCTCTATATTTTGATTTATTCCCTTTTATTTATTTATTCTTTTCTTCATTAAATATAATAAAATGTATAATCTAATGTAAGGCTATACTTTTTCATAAAGGTATTCAAATTAATCCCAAAATATGTATTGGGTTCTGTCATACCAAGATTTTTAAAATTACAAAATTATATTAAAGCTATAGGATTTTATATTTGATGTTAAAAAATACTGTGTACCTCAGTTTCTCTTTAGTATCTAATACTATAAGTTAGTGTAAATATATGATTAAAAAAAAAACTTGTTTTCTATATTTATATAAGATAAAAATATTCTATAGAAATGTATTAATGTCCCACAGGAGGCATCGGCATTAATACATCATCCATTTATCTGTTTCCTAATATATGATATTAGACTTTTTTTTTTTTCATACTTGAAATAAGGCAAGAGTCTGTCATCTGTTGGTTTATCTGGAAAATCACATATTTTATGCAGCTCTTGATATGTCAATATTTTGTGGCAACATATTTGGCTTAACATATTTTTATTGTTTAAATTAAGTCTTTTAACATGCATTTATCATAAGCTGAGTCATGTTAAATTATTTTGTAAAAATTAAGCTAATATAAGCCATACTTTTATATTTAAAATAAAAAAGTCTAAAAACTAAAATCAAATCTCACTTTTGGAGTCTTGTCAAGTAGTTTGATCAATGACAATACAGAGAGAAGCCAAATTAAAAAGAAATTAATTAGTATGTAACAAGTAATGATCAGCTATGATTTAAGCTTCAAGGGAAGAAGAACTGATGCAGACAGAATTAGAATAGATCTAGAACATATTTTAATTTGTAATTATCTAACAACAATTAATTTGAATAAGGCCAAAAAAGATCTGCAATGGTTACAGGCTTTATAATACTGAAACAGTACAGAATTCTGATGATAGAGTTATCTTAATGCAACATTTTAGAGGGTGAGACTCTAAGTTGGAGGAAAACAAGATGATAATCTAAAATACTGAAGGAAAATATCTATATTATTTTCAATATTAAATCACAACCTTTAAAAAAAAGTGTATTCTTAAGACAATCTTGATAGAAAAGTATGTACTGAAAATATGACAATAGAGGCCAGCCATATGATGAATTATAGATTATCCAGAGAGAGTTTCAGAGAGTATAAATTTGATGTGAGTCTCTTTTTAGCAGTATCTCTCAATACATGGAGTAAAAATAAGCACAAGATAGAGACTTTTTCTTTATACCCTGAATGTGATTGGACTAAATTCACTTTTAAAGAAAGGTACGCTTTATGTCTAATAAGACACAAAAAGAACAGAACGTAATTTCAGTTAACTAGAATGTTTGGCATGAATCTTTATGGCAGATCTAATGAACTTATTAATTCAGTTCAGTGTTAAGCTTTTAATAAGAAAGTGAAATTGATCAGGACCCTGCAGGCCCTCTTGGGTGCAAAAGCCCCTCTATGTTCTGTTTCCTTTGGGTGGGATAAGAAGACTTTGGTCTCTTAGGCCTTCCCTGATTCCAAACAGCAGGCTCAAGCAGTTAATAAGACAACAGACTCACAGGACTCGTAGCTCCTCCTGAAGGGGTATAGATCTAATAAATATCTTTGAGTTGTTCTGCAGAAACTAACCACCCCCCCTCAATTCAGGTGGAGGTTGGTGGCTACCTGTTAATGGTGACTGTACTTAAACTCCAAACTAGCTGGAACCAGAGTTTGAGTTTTCTAGAACATCACCTGGTTACCTCATCAGCAAGCAATCAGAAGAAAGATATACATCCTGCAGACTGTACCCCAAATTATGACTGTAAAACATTACTCCCCCCAAAACACTGGACAGTTCTGATTTTTTTGAGAATGAACTGCCAGTTCTCCTTGCATGGCTCTGCCAAAATTATTACTCCAAATCTGAAGGTCTGTTTGGCCTTACAGGTCATGGAAAATGCATATAGCAACAGAAAGTGAAAGAAAGGCAGTGTGGGAAATGGAAAGGAAAGTAGAAGGAAGGAAACATTTAAAATGTTCAATATGCTTCTTGACCATATTTAATAGATAATTTTTAGTTCTGAACTTCTCAGAGTGCAGTGCCATTAAAATACATCAGTGGTTCAAGATACTGAAAGCTAAAGAAATTAACACTGAATCTATACTGATATCAGAAACAAAGAGTACTTTTGAAAAAAAAAGGTAATTTTCCTTTGTTTCCTGTAATTTTCTTCTTTCAGCTAAAGTCAAACATAGGAAAGAAATTTTGGTGAATTGAGGATTTTGTATTGTCTTACTCCATTACAGATATGCTTATTCCAGTTACATATATTCTTGCTCTAACCAGTCTGTTTGAATATTTTCTCATTTTGTGTTTCTTGGCAGTTGTGAGACAAATACAGCTTATTTTTCTGTAATATCATTTAAGGGAAACGACTAAGAAAAATTTCAAAAGAAATGGAACAAAGAGATAATGAAGAGAATAAAAGAAGTTGATTACTGAAGTTATTTATTGAAGGGTTAGGGCTACTTTATATAAAAATGGTTGTTTAGAAAATGACACAGGTGGACATATAAAAATTAATGTAATCAGTTCAGTTCAGTTTAGTTCAGTATCTCAGCTGTGACTCTTTGTGACCCCCATGGACTGTAACACACCAGGCTTCCCTGTCCATCACCTGTCCAAGAGTTTGCTCAAACCATCGAATCAGTGATGGAATCCAACCATCTCATCCTCTGCCATCCCCTTCTCCTCTTGCCTTCAATCTTGCCTTCAAAGGCCCAGCATTGGGGCCTTTTCATTTGAGTCAGTTCTTCACATCAGACGGCCAAAGTATTGAAACTTCAGTTTCAGTCCTTCCAATGAATATTTAGGACTGGTTTCCTTTAGGATTGGCTGGTTGGAACTTCTTGCAGTCCAAGGGACAGTCAAAAGTCTTCTTCAACATTGCAATTCAAAAGTATCAATTTTTCAGTGCTCAGTCTTCTTTATGGTCCAACTCACATCCATACATGACTACTGGAAAAACCATAGCTTTGACTATATGGACCTTTGTTGGTAATGTCTCTGCTTTTTAGTGTGCTGTCTAGGTAGATCATAACTTTCCTTCAAAAGAGCAAGCATCTTTTAATATCAACATCAGCAGTGATTTTGGATCCCAAGAAAATAAGGTCTGTCACTATTTCCATTGTTTCCCCATCTATTTGCCATGAAGTGATGGGACCGATTGCCATGATCTTAATTTTTTGAATGTTGAATTCCCGCCAAAAAGAGATACAGTATGTCCAAGGGCAAAGGAGAAGATCCTGCAAGACTATAGGAGAGACGAAATCACACTTAGAATTAAACCCCATACCTGCCAGAGATGCAGAGGACTCAAACAAAACCTTGTGTACACCAGGACACAGAGACCCCACAGTGACTGAGACAGACCTGTGTTTGAGTCTCTTGCAGAGATATGGGTCAGCAGCAGCCAGCCACAAGGGCAGGGGCTCTGGGTGCAGCCTGATTACAGAGCTTACACAGGACTGGGGAAACAGACTCTTGAAAGGCACAAACAAAATCTTGTGTGCACCAGAACCCAGGAGAAAGGAGCAGTGACCCCACAAGAGACTGACTCAGACTTGTCTGTGAGTGTCCAGGAGCCTCTGATGGAGACATAGGTTGGCAGTGGTCTGCTGTAGGTTCAGGAGCACTGAGTGCAGCAATGCATACATGGGACCTTTTGAAGGAGGTAGTCATTATCTTCATTATCTCCACCATAGTTTGGTCTTAGGTCAAACAACAGAGAGGGAACTCAGCACTGCCCATCAACAGAAAATTGGATTAAAGATTTACTGAGCATGGTCCCACCTATCAGAACAAGATCCAGTTTTCCCTACAGTCAGTCTCTCCCATCAGAGACTCTTCCATAAGCCTCTTATCCTAATCTATCAGAGGACAGACAGAATGAAAACTATAATCACAGAAAACTAAACAAACCGATCACATGGACCACAGCCTTGTCTAACTCAATGAAACTATGAAAAAATGAAACCATGCCATGTAGGGCCACCCAAGATGGACGGGTCATGGTGGAGAGTTCTCACAAAATATGGTCCACTAGAGAAGGAAATGGCAAACGACTTCAGTATTCTTGCCTTGAGAATCCCATGAACAGTATGAAAAAAAAAATTAATATAATAGAGAAGACAAACTAAAATGAAGACAGAAAAAGTTAACATGCACATGTAGTTAGTTTCCTATTATTTTACTACAAATTGAACATTCTTTAGACATTTATTTTCCACTGTGCCTTAAAGTTAAAGGTGACAGCAGGAACAATAAAGTTCTTTTGATAATACTGTAAGAACACAATGGACCATGAATCCTCAAATCTACATCAATATTCTGATTTAAGATCAGAATAAGATCTTAAATCCTAATTTAAGATTTAAATTTGGATAAGACCTAAATTTAGATCTTGTCTAAATTTGGAATTGTTTATCAAGAGCTGTTAAGACTGCATGACACATTTTTGGTGTCTCACATTCTTTGGCATGGGATTCCCAAGTGGTGCTAGTGGTAAAGAATCTGCCTGCCACTACAGGAGACATTAGAGATGTGGTTTCAATCCCTGGGTCAGGAAGATCACTTAGAGGAGGGCATGGCAACCCACTCCAGTATTCTTCCTTGAAGAACCTCATGGACAGAAGAGCCTGGAGTCTACAGTCCATAGGGTCACAAAGAGACACAGCTGAAGCAACCTAGCATGCATGCATACTTTGGTATACATTTGATATCTTCTGGTGTCTTGGTAAGAGTAGTGTTTATATGCACCCAAAGTGTATGCACATACAGACTTGTGATAGAAGATTGTTTTCCTTAAAACATTTCTACTTTTCATTGTAAAATGTAATTTTAATGGTGTTACATTAACCAGGACAGATTTTAATGTTAATGTAGCATAAAGAAATTCTAATGATACCCTGGAAGACACAGAATGTAATAAGTTAGTGTACAAAGTTATTTTTAAAAAATGCCAGAAAGAGGATATGAGATATGTCATCTATGAATTGGCATTTGTCAAGAGCATTTGCCAGTGACTGAACAGCAACTACACGGGCATTTGCCACCTGCCTGTGGCCACCTCATGCGAAGAGTTAACTCATTGGAAAAGACTCTGATGCTGGGAGGGATTGGGGGCAGGAGGAGAAGGGGACGACTGTGGATGAGATGGCTGGATGGCATCACTGACTCAATGAACGTGAATCTGAATGAACTCCGGGAGTTGGTGATGGACAGGGAGGCCTGGCGTGCTGCGATTCATGGGGTCGCAAAGATTCGGACATGACTGAGTGACTGAACTGAACTGAACTGTGCTACTACAGCTGCTTACTTTCAATACCTTCTGAAGGGAATTTAGGGTGGAGAGTGAGGCAATCTGTGCTCCAGGGAAACTGCTGGAACAGGTCTTTAGATAGCTAGATATTTTCAGGAACTGATTTCATGGTCCCACATCATCCCATACCTAGAAAAGCACTAAATATCTTCAAGGTTTTCTCCTCTTGACTTACAGAAAATCTTTCGTAAAATGGGTGCCTGATTCTAACTACTCCCCTTTCACCAAAACCATATATATATACTGACCTCCCCCTGCCTCTTTGAAGCAATCTCTCAGAACTATTTGAGGTGCTGTTTCTTGGACTGTAATCTTCATTTTGCCCCAAATAAAACTTACCTTACAGCTCTCATGTTGTGCATCTCTTTAGGTAACAGATAGAATTCTTGTACCTTGTTGTTCATTGCTCAGTTGCTAAGTAATGTCTGACTCTTTGCAACACCATGGACTGCAGCATGACAGGCTTCCCTGTCCTTCACTGTCTCCTGGAGTTTGCTCAGATTCATATCCATTGAGTTGGTGATGCTATCTAACCATTTCACTCTCTGTAGCCCTTTTCTCCTTTTGCCTTCAATTTTTCCCAGCATCAGAGTCTTTTCCAATGAGTCAGCTCTTCACATTGGGTGGCCAAAGTATGGGAGCTTCAGCATCAGTCTTTCCAATGAATATTCACGGTTGATTTCCTTTAGGATTTACTGGTTTGATCTCCTTGCTGTCCAAGGGACTCTCAAGAGTCTTCTGTAGCACTACAGTTTGAAAGCATCAATTCTTTGTTGCTCAGCCTTCTTTATCATCCATCCCTCACACCCATATATGACTACTGGAAAAACCATAGGTTTGATTATATGGACATTTGCCAGCAAAGTGGTATCTTTGCTTTTTAATATGCTGTCTAGGTTTATCATAGCTTTCCTTCCAAGGAGCAAGTGCCTTTTAATTTCACCATCTGCTGTGATTTGGGAGCCCCTCAAAATTAAATATGTCACTGCTTCCACTTTTTCCCCTTCTATTTGGCATGAAGTGATAGGACTGGACACCATGATCTTAGTTTTTTGAATACTGAGTTTTAAGCCAGCTTTTTCATTATCCTCTTTCACCCTCATTAAAGGCTCTTTAGTTCCTCTTCACTTTCTTCCATTAGAGTGGTATCATCTGCATATCTGAGGTTGATATTTCAGCCAGAAATCTTGACTCCAGCTTGTGATTCATCCAGTCTGGTATTTCACATGATGTACTTTGCACAAAAGTTAAATGAACAGGATGCCTGCAAAATCCCATGGATGGAGGAGCATGGTGGGCTACAATCCACGGGATCACAAAGAGTCGGACACTACTGATAATATGCAGCCTATCTTATTCCTTTCTGAATTTTGAACCAGTCCATTGTTCCACATACAGTTCTAAATGTGGCTTCTTGACCTGTATGCAGGATTCTCGGGAGACAGGTAAGGTAGTCTGGTATTTCCATTTCTTTAAGAATTTTCCACAGTGTGTTGTGATTCACATATCGAAGCCTTTCATATAGTCAAAGAAGAAGAAGTAAATGTCTTCTGGGATATCTCTTGCTTTCTTTATGATACAACAAATGCTGGCAATTTGATCTCTGGTTCCTCTGCATTTTCTAAACCCAACTTGTACATCTGGAAGTTCTCAGTCCATGTACTTCTGAAGCCTACCTTGAAGGATTTTGAACATTACCTTGTTAACATGTGAAATGAGCACAATTGTATGGTAGTTTGAACATTATTTGGTGCTGCCCTTCTTTGGAATTGGAATGAAAACTGACTTTTTCCAGTCCTATGGCTACTGCTGAGTTTTCAAAATTCACCGACATACTGTGTGCAGCACTTTAACAGCATCATCTTTTAAGATTTTTTTAAATAGCTCAGCTGGAATTCTATCACCTCCAGTAATTTGTTTGTAGTAATGCTTCCTGAGGTCCACTTGACTTCACACTCTAGGTGGTCTGACTCTAAGTTAGTGATCACACCATTGGGTTATCCCCATCATTAATACCTTTTTTGTATAGTTCTTCTGTGTATTATTGCTACCACTTCTTAATCTCTTGTGCCTCATTAGGTTCTTACTGTTTCTGTCCTTTATCATGTCTATCTTTTCATGAAATGTTCTCCTGATATCTCCAATTTTCTTTTTGAGAGATTTCTAGCTTTTCCTGTTTTATCATCTTCTCCTTGTTAATTGTATATATGTAGATATATATATTATATTATGCATATAACCCCTTCAAAAATGGTTCTTATGTGGATCCATAGATCAAAAATAAAAAATAAAAATGGTGCTATATTTGTAACAGACATTGTCATATCAAGTCCATATTATTCTGTACATATTAAATAATCACTTTAAACAGAGAAGATATATTAAAATACATTATAGTTTTCCTACAAGAGAAATCATTTGCCAGTGATTATATACCCCCCAACAATGATCTAACACCCAAAAACATTAGTCAATAATTTAATGCAAATAACCATGGCTGGTGTTCTTTTGAGTCAGGGATTGGAATATATTTTATTTTAAATTCTAAGTTTTCATTTGAAAACAAAGGAATAAAAATACTCTTTCCAAGGATGAAATAGACATGTAATCTGTTAAACTTGTGAAAGGTAGAACTTTGGGTAGTCACTCATTTACCCCTGAGTATCTCTCATCTACACATGAATTATACATATTAATAAGCTGTTGTTCGTTTTCATCTTGGTAACCTGACTTTTACTATAGTGCTCCCAGCCAAGAACTCAGGAGGGAAGAGGATTTTATTTTTCTTCCATATACTTAAAGTAAGTCATTTAGAAATGACACCAAATTCTATGCATCAGTATACCACCTATCAGGGTTTGGAGTATGGAGGAATTAATGTATTATATGTGTGTGTATGCACATGCATGTGTGTGTGTATATAAAGCATTTTTATAATATAGTTTAAGAAGGATTTTTAAATTATTTTTTAAAGATAATGGAGTTTGGAGCAACAGATGGAATGACATAACTGAAGCAACTCTTCTTTATTAATGTAACATACTGGTGGAACAACACAACATATTCATTTGGAAATGGGGGCTTTGCTAAATTTAAGCTAATTTATAAGTGATGCACCAAGGCAAAATATTTTCTGAAATCAGAATAATATTCCTCAGAGATGTGTGATATGAAGGAAGAGAGAAAAATATGCCCACAATATTCTCAAGAAAATAGTATTTTACTTAGCAAGTCACAATATTTGAGTATAATTTTCTGAATCAAAGACAAGGAGCCAAAAACCTCTGACCCTCATCCTCTGAAAATGTATCCAACTGAAAATTTATATGAGAGCAATATGCAACCATCACTCTAAAGGCTTAATTTAAGGAAAGTAGATAAAGTTATTAGCGGAATATTATTGATGAACAAAGATTATAATTGGTTAGCAAACAAAATTAAGGAAGTGACAGACTGTTTTAGATTAAATAAAGATATAGTTTTGAAAGAATAAGGACATGTGAAAATTTAAAATAAGAGGCTAATTCTCTCTAGAAAACAAGGGAAGAGATGCCCCTTCTCTCCTTTTTCTTAGAGCATTTACTTTATAAAACTTAAAACTGTAGTACTTTCTCCTTTGTTTGATCTGTGTAAGGTTTTTGAAAACCAGATGGGCTTTAAGACCCAGGAATGTATTTCTCAGCAACCTGAGGGCCATCTCTTTGAAATGTAAATTTCAGTCCCCTTGGGAGGGGAGGAGCTTAACTTCAGAGGGTTGCAGAGCTATCTCCTCTCATAAAGATAAGCTTGTTTTCCCTCTTGGTAAAATGGTCACTCCAATTATCAAGTAAAGTTACATTCAACTTTGTATGACAAATGGTGTTCTCATGTGAGGGCTGATTTTTGTTTAGCATGAAAACATGTCTGCAATTAATTGTATCTGCTTGGCTATGTAATGGGATGACTTGCCTTTCTGTTTGCAGTTTCTCTGTTGATTGCTTAAGATGGTCGTCACATTCCGATTTAATGCTTATTAAAGTGTTTTTCTTCTTTGCTACATTTGTACAGAGGATTTCTGCGTTAGGAGAAGATTTCGTTTTTAATTATAATTCCACGATAATAGAAAAATAAATCAGAAACAAAAAATCAGGATATTCTCACCAGAGATATAATATATGGCCTTCTTATCATTAGTGGCATAAATTAGAATAAATTTAGGAACAATCATTGATAATCACATTTCTAACTAGAGTATGCTAACATCTAGAAATTGTTCCTTCTTTGTGTAAAAATAAATATAAATGCTGCAAAGTTCATTAGGTACTTCTCCCAGTACATGAACACTATTGTTAATAAACTAAACAAAAAAGACTGTGACCTTATATAATAAGAATAAAAGTAAACTTTGACATAATCCTCAGCAGACTAGAATTTTTTTTAATGCATTGGTTTAAACAGTGTACTAAATGCACAAGGTCACAGATTGAACTGGCAAACATTAAAAAATAGTTATTTTTAAACAATGATAAAATGTAATAATATATGCAATAATGTATTTCAAAGCACATATATAATGTATTCAAAGTCACATTGCTTCAATTCAATGATGAAGATAACCAAGAAATGCAAATTTTNTAAATGCACAAGGTCACAGATTGAACTGGCAAACATTAAAAAATAGTTATTTTTAAACAATGATAAAATGTAATAATATATGCAATAATGTATTTCAAAGCACATATATAATGTATTCAAAGTCACATTGCTTCAATTCAATGATGAAGATAACCAAGAAATGCAAATTTTAATTTCATATTGTATAGAGATTCCTTTTACTTCACACATATGTTTTTTATCACAAAAATAATGTTTTGTCTTAACCTCTGTATGTGATATGACTAAAAACATCAACAGAAATATTTGCAAACTATGTGGTAGAACTCTGATGTACACTACTTAATATTAATAGTTCATTACTTTACTGGAAAAAAAGTATTTTTACTTTGATTAATTTTTCCCAAATAAAGATTATAAAACATAATTTTAAAAAGATATGTTTTAAAATATGAGTAGAATTTATACTGTAGTAAAACATGGCTATTCAAAAGACACTAATTTTTGTTGTTTTTTCTTAGATACTTTAAAATTAAGTGGAATATTAAACGTAAAGTTTATATGGAAACAATACACAAGTTCAAAGAACATTGTTTGAATACTGTAATGATTTATATTCAAGATTATGCTCAATAAATTAATGTGTTATTTATCTTTTTTAAACTAAATGAACTATTTGAGGTAGAAAGGTTAAAAATGGCTCGGGGAACAGCCATGCTAAGTAATGTTTTAGGGCCTTGATTTATGCAACAAGTTCAGTTTAATAATGAGTGAAACTGCTAATCAGTGCCCACAGATATTAGATAATAAATTCAACAGGGCCAAATGGATATTTTCAGCATAGCAACTACTGGCTTAATGATTTAATTAATCTAAACATGCAAAACTTTGTGCTTGCTTAAATTTGTTTAGCACATGACACATTAATGGAGATTAAAAACTAGGGGTGTACCCATAAATTTAAAATGTTTTTTAGGGGAAAAGTGACAATTACCAGTCTTACATAAATGCCTCATAAGAACCACATCATGAACTGGAGAGAATGAGTTCATATATTTGGTTTTGTAATTATTTACCTTATATTGCTAAATTGAAAAAGCTTTGATTAGCATAGTGTATCTATAAAACTGCTCAATAGGAAAGACAGTGATAATCAAAGTAGGATATGATTAGGAGAATGCCGGCTTTCTGCAGAGCTTCCCTGTTGTAAAAATTACATCAAGTGAACAATTTAAAATCATGTAATTTCTTACATCTCCTTACATCTAAGAGGAAACATATAATGATTTCTTTAATAGAAACCATAGTATTGAACATTTAAAAGTATTTTAATGTTTAAGTTGTTTTAATATGTAGTGATACTGCATGTCTTTTCCATTTAGCATGATTTTAATTAACTTCATTACATAAATTGGGCTTTACATTTTACTACTTGATATAGTTATGAATTACAGTTGCATGATCATCCTTTAAAAACAAAATATTTTTTCTCTTTTGGGAATTCAGTATGTATTTATTCTGATTGAGGAGGTAAAAAATCATAAATTTTAAACTCCCTTTGAAGGAATATTTAAAATATCTAAGATCTTAATCCATCACTAAGTGGATTAGTTTTAATAGTGGTTGTGAACTACTAGAAGTTATTAAATGAAACATGAATATAGTATTTATGTTTGCGACTGACTTTACTTCTTGAAATTGTTTAATTGTATTATACATCATTAATTAATAACTTTAAATCTTGTACTATCATTTTAATTATGTTAATGCTATCAATCCAATTACATGAATGCTCTATATATGACAGAGAGAAGAAATGTCAGAAACAAACTTTTAGTACTTTAATGTCTTCTCTGATAGATTTTTGTCCCTAATATAATTTTCTTAACATTTTACCAGAAGAGGATTTCAGCATTGAGTCTCAATTTCAGTGTTTAACAATGATAAGCCTCTTGACTGTTATTACACTTGCTAATGCCCCATTACCTCAATTATAACACTTTTTTTCAGATTGAGACCATTTCTCATTTATATTTCCTTTCCCAGTTACATATAACTCTCAATAAATTTTAAATCAATAAAAGTACAAATGAACGAGTAGAATATGCATTCCAGTTATGGAATTAAATAGTTCTCCTGCATCTAACTACTTTCAATGAGTTTATTAGACCAATAGACCAAGAAAGAACTATTAAATGTACTGTGCATGCTTCCAAAATTATTTGGATTCCAGAATGTGTAAAGATTCATGGTGAGACAATTCAGACAAAATTGTAGACTGTCTACAGAGTCTATATTTTCTAGCAGTTGATAGTACTGATTTTCAATTGTTTTTTTCCTATAAAACCATAAAAGATCATATTTTATTCTGCTGATGTTACTTCTGATGACTAGTTTTCTTGTATTTCTAATAAACTGACAAATGATAAATATAAACTAAAAGCAGTTCAAGCAATTCTGTAATTACATATTTTTCTCCTAACATTTTATGTAAGTACATGGTAAAATACTTAATTGTCCTATACTAACAACTAGGAGTTGAGCCTGTTTCATATTCTGTGCAAGTAGAGCATTATATTGTCATATCTGTTTTGTGCTTTACTATATGAACTGTAATTATGGATATTGGTACAGACATTGGCATCAGAGCTTGTGCTTGAAATCTTATGTATTCAAAAAGATACATGTATAATAACATTTTAGACAAACAATAAAAAATGTGCTTTTTAAAACAATATAACTTTATAGCACGTTGTAATTTTTCCTTGATTTATTCATGTAGACTGAAGTTACACACAAGTCCCAGAGAAGACTCAAAATTACTTGAGAACACTTAAACTTAACGGTTGTTTTTTTTTTTTTTTTTCAATTACCGTAGCATTCTGATGGGAGAAGGAAGGCAGGAAGGGGAGAAGAATGGAGGGAGTATGAGAGAGATAAAGAGAGACAATGAGAGTTAGGGACTATATAATTCCATTTCCAATTATTTTCATAAACAAATATATTTCCTAGAGTCACTTCTTGGATTCATTTGTACACTTCTATAAGAAATCATATTATAAGAGAATATTGTTTTATATTTACACTGTCTTAAAATTAGGTTACAATAGTTTATTCATAAGATACATGTGTCATGTTGAGGATCATATTCTTTAGATTAGAGTCCTTGACTGAATCTAATGATTTCTACATTTTATTCCCAACTGATATAAAGACTTTAGGAAGTATTCCTCATAAAATATATTGGTGGCTTTTGCCTGTCTTTGAAAAACAAGTATTTAATTTCTCTGTGCCCTGTGCGTATCTTCTTAAAATGCATTTTAAGAGTACATTAACATATACTCCTGAAGAAGGAAATGGCAACTCACTCCAATACTCTTGTCTGGAGAATCCCATGGAGAGGAGCCTAGAGGGCTGCAGTCCATGGGTTCACAGAGTCAGACACTACTGAGCATGCACGCACACCACATACACTTCTTCCTAAGCAGAATATTTACTAGAGAATGATATTGGTTATTTCCATTCAGTACACATAAATTTAGTTTGTTAGTTTATTTCACTAATTCAGACATCAAAACCTATAAGTTTCACTACAATTGCCTTAATTGTAATACTGAATCTTCTCTCATGACTCTAGTCATTCAGTTCAGTTCAGTTAGTCGCTCAGTCTTCTCATACTGTTTGCGACATATGGACTGCAGCACACCAGGCCTCCCTGTCCATGACCAACTCCCGGAGTTTACTCAAACTTATGTCCATTGAATCGATGATGCCATCCAACCATCTCATCCCCTGTCGATCCCTTATCCTCCTGCCTTCAACCTTGCCCGGCATCAGGGTCTTTTCAAATGAGTCAGTTTTTCACATCTGGTGGCCAAAGTATTAGAGTTTCAGCTTCAGCATCAGTCCTCCCAATGAATATTCAAGAATGATTTCCTTTAGGATGAACTGGTTGGATCTCCTTGTTGTCCAAGGGACTCTCAAGAGACTTCGCCAACACCACAATTCAAAAGCATCAGGTCTTCTGTGCTCAGCTTTCTTTATAGTCCAGCTCTCACATCCATACATGACTACTGGAAAAACCATAGCTTTGACTAGACAGAGTTTTGTAAGCAAAGTAATGTCTCTGTTTTTTAATATGCTGTCTAGGTTGATCATAACTTTTCTTCCAAGGAGCCAAGCATCTTTAAATTTCACCATCTGCAGTGATTTTGGAGCCCCCCAAAATAAAGTCTCACTGTTTCCATTGTTTCCCCATCTATTTGCCATGAAGTATCATTCATGTTGCTGTTGCCATTGTCATCACAATAAAATAAACTAAAATAGTTTAACATATGGAGCATGTTANTCTGCAGTGATTTTGGAGCCCCCCAAAATAAAGTCTCACTGTTTCCATTGTTTCCCCATCTATTTGCCATGAAGTATCATTCATGTTGCTGTTGCCATTGTCATCACAATAAAATAAACTAAAATAGTTTAACATATGGAGCATGTTATTTGCATTGATATTTTTTCAGAAGATTGTTTCACCAGGTAGAAATATTCTAAGAGTATACTCAAGAAAATAAGTGATAGGTATTTAATAAAGAAAAGCAGAGCTAAAAAGCTTAAGGCTTATACTTACCTCAGAGCTAGCTATAATTATGTACAGATTGACTATTAAGCATGTGGAAATTCAATAGAGTTTATAGAGCTTAGCTAATTTATAGAGGAGACTACTGGCCTTTTAACTTGAAGAATGTGGGTGTGATAACCATAAAAATGGCCCTAATTTTTTCATTTAAGTTAATTTGAATTTAACAAGGTATAATTCCTTGAGTGGGCTTCCTTGGTAGCTCAGCTGTTAAAGAATCCACCTGCAATGAAGGAGACCCCATTTCAATTTCTGGGTCAGGAAAATCCCCTGGCATCTTCCAAAATTCTAAATATCCTTGCTTATACTATAAGAGAGATTTTTTTCCACCTACAAAGTACACTAATAGCTTAGGTCATTAAAAATTATTTCAATGTATTCAGTGTACATCCAGGAAACTCCATAGAAATATATGAGTTTGCATTTACAAATTAGACATGGATATTCATACATTGAACATTAAAAGACTGAGCTTTAATTAATATATTTTCATTGATTCAATGTGTGGTCTTTCATAATATAATATTTCTTTTTACAATATACTATTATAAAAGATAATTTAAATGTATATGGAAACAATAATGTATTTATTTTTATTAATTCATTGTGATGATGGGACAAATAATTATTTTTATTCAGTCTATAGTTTCTGTTCTGCTATCCTGTGCTTAGTTGCTCAGTTGTGTCCAACTCTTTGAGACCCCATACTGTAGACTCCCAGGCTCCTCTGTCCATGG
>SJYX01004397.1:214270-244688 GCA_006410675.1 Oreotragus oreotragus
CACTTAGTTGTGTCCTACTCTTTGAGACCCCATGGGCTATAGCCCACCAGTCTTCTCCATCAGTAGAATTCTCCAGGCAAGAATACTGGAGTGGGTAGCCACGCCTTCCTCCAAGGGATCCTCCTCATCTAGGGATTGAATCTGTGCCTACTACACGTCCTGCATTTCAGGTGGATTCTTTACCACTGAGCCACCAAGGAAGTCCAACTCTAAGTAAGGTTGACTAATCATTGTGGCCAATTTTAACTGTAATTAGATGCATGCCATCAGTAAACTTCCTCATAATACTTATATGATATAATTCATTAATACTATTTTATTAAATCATTATATTTTGAGTAAAATTGCCAGATTCAGAAAAAAATAAAATGCAGAATGGATGCTTAAATCAGTGTAAGTATGTCCCAAATATTGCAAGAAACTACAGTATTATAATATTTGGGATATAATTAGACTTAAAAAATTTATTGTTCATGTGAAATTCAAATTTAACTGACCATCCTATATTTTATCTGGCAACTTAAGAGTTATCAAAATCTGGGCATCCATGTATTTTTCAGTCACACTAAGCAGAATAATTCTCAATCCACTGACAGAAACATGTGTCAAAATAGTGGTAAGGTTAATTTGGGATATTTGAGACAAGTATCTGTGGTTTCTTCAAAAATTTCAATCATTTTAAAACCATAGACAGCTTTTTTTCTCTAATTTGTTTTTCTATATCAGGATAAAATAAAAGACACTAGTCTGATTTTGAGTATATATATATATATATGTATGTATGTATATGTATATAACTGGTGATTTATTTCCATGTTTTTCTTATAAGATGGCTTTAAAATATTTCTAACAGTTACTGAAAGCAGTAACTCTTTATTTTTAGATATAGCTACTGATTTGCTTATCTAGTTATCTATCACTTACAATACTCAAATTACTATAAACACTGATATAGGAAGAATTTATACACATATTTTTTTTCCCCTCTAAGGCAGACCACAATTCAGAGTTAACTAATGCCATTCCTCTTTACCCACCCTTAGCAGAATCACAAGGCAGCTGGCAGCTATGGAAATACAATTCTTCTCAGTTCAAGAATGAAAGCTGACATTACCCATCGTTTACACTAGGAGGCGTATTGTTCCTACAGATTTTTCTGCTACAGCATAGAACATACTATTTCAGTGACTCCTATAAGCTCAAATGCAAAAGAATATTACTAACAACTTTTAAATATTTATAATAAATGAGTATTCAAAGCTAATTCTTTTGGGGATTAAAGTCACACTTGAAATTGATGAGATCTAAAACTTGCCAGCAGAGAAACCTTGTGTTCCTGCTGGTTTTACAGCCATCTTCTGACTACTTCAAGTAATAAGACATAAAATCATCTCATTGCAATCCTCTTAAAAATGAAATAGTAATAAAACAAAAGTACATTGTGAATAATTAATATTATAATAAATACTTTAAAGTCACAAAGTGAACATAATTTATTTAAAGTGAAATAATGAATATACTGGAGCATAAACATATATTTTATTGTATAAGTTTATCAGTCTTTAGCAAACAGTGATGTTTTGGAACTGCCCATCAAATATGATAAGTATTTAAAAAGTCACATGAAAGGAATTTAAGATATAAAGTATTCAGAGTTTGAAACACTTTTTTAGGATATTTATTTTCTAGGGCATAACAATGATTTTGCATTTTAAAACTCAACATGGTAATTTTGAAAACTTAACTGACAACTTTTGCTAAATATTTAAGATACATGTTTTGATTTATCTACATATTAACATTTGTACTCTCTGTTGCTAATAATAA
The DNA here is from genome assembly GCA_006410675.1 of Oreotragus oreotragus. Lineage (NCBI taxonomy): Eukaryota > Metazoa > Chordata > Mammalia > Artiodactyla > Bovidae > Oreotragus > Oreotragus oreotragus. Next base: position 216,098 of record SJYX01004397.1, read on the forward strand.
TAATAATATAATATTAAAGACACCTGTAAATCTGTATCATATGTCAACAGTCCTGTGGACCCAGGATCAATGAGTTAGATACTCTGAATCCACAGTATGTGCTCTTAATAACAACTCCACATTGCCTCCCCAAAGAAGCCAATACTAAATGTGTATAGGACTCAAACCTCCCCAAAGCTTTCAAATATCTTTTTGACTTTACCCTATTTTTTTTCTCTCTGTTTTTTTAAATACTCTTTGCTCTCACTCCACTCTACTCTCTTCTTTGCCTGCCCTAAGTGTTAAGATGTGCCATAATTTCCTTCTTGGATTCCTTGTCCATCCTCATCATTCCCATAGCTACTCCCCAAATTTCATTCACCTTCTACATTGTCATTTTCCAATTTCCAACTCACAATCATTCTCCTAGTTGCTAAAAAACGTCATATGCCTTGCAAATGTTTATTTATTTGTTTTTTTAAGAATTGTTTCCTGGGACTTCCTTGGTTGTCTAGTGGTTAGGGGTCCACCTGCTGGTGCAGGGGACATGGGTTCGAGCCCTGATCTTGGAAGACCCCATGTGCCGTGTGGAAACTAAGCTCCTGCACTACAAATACTGAGGCCGACAAGTCTAAAACCCAAGCTCCACCTAAGAGAAGCCACTACAGTAAGCCCCCACACCACAGCTAAATAGTATCACCTGCTTGACACAACTAGAGAAAGTCCCTGTGCAGCAACAAAGACCCAGGGAAGCCAAAAATAAATTAAAAAACGGTTTCCTGAATTTTTATCTCATATTCTCTAATTTATTTTTATAATTTTCTAATAAGTCTAGCAAACTAAAATCTTGGGCTAACAAGTCTTTGTATTCTCTTATTGGCTATTTTCAATTAGAATGTATCATATCCTGTCCATCATTCTAAATCTGGTCCCAGCCTATATCTCATTTTAGGCTCATTTCTTATCACAGACTGGAACAGTTGAATATTGACCATTTGTTGAGTGTCTATGTTTCAAACACTATGCTAAGTGATTATTGATATCAAATAACTGTAGTTTTTATAACAATAATCTCAAAGACACTAATAACCCCATTTTGAAAGTTAGGAACCTGAGACCATGTGGTAGAGCTAAGCATAACTAGCTTGTGCAACAAAAATACTGAACTATTCACTGTCTACTCAACTGCCCTTAACAATTCATAGCACCAAGAAACCTGCACTGCCCAGCGGGTGCTCACATACACACACATACACAGGGGCACACACATCTATTTTATTCACTCAATTTCTGTTCATCCAGTGTCACTTGTTTAAAGTATCACTTTGTAGAACTTTTTATTGATTTCTTATTCAAGACATTCTATTCTAAACCCTACTTTAGGGACTTCCCTGGTGGTCCAGCAGTTAAGAGTCCACTTTTCAATCCAGGAGACACAGGTTCAATCCCTCGTAGGGTAACTAAGACTCCATATGCCTTGGGGCAACTAAGTCCATGAGTCACAACTAAGAGAAGCCCATAGGCTGCAAGGAAAGATCCAGCAAGATGCAACAAAGATCCCATGTGTCACAACTAAGACCCAACACAGCCAAATAAATAAATAAATGCTTTTTAGAAAATCTGTTTTACACTTATAATTGGCATTTCTTCTAGTTCACTAACATTATTGGTATCCAGTAACTTCTTTCCTACAAAAATCAATATCTATTTTTTTTAATCTTCTTTTTGTGGTCTATGAAATGTTTATAGCCTGCTTCTGAGAGAAAATAAGTTGCAAAACAATTTCAAGAACTTCACAAATTTCCACAAAACTGCTCATGACCTCTCTGACCAAGGAACTTAGATTAGAACTTTTGTTCTCACAGTCTAGTGTATCAATTTGTTTAAGTTTGGAAAAACTTGGTTTTAATGCCTTTCTCCAGAATCCAGTAGCTGGCACATAGTAGCCTCTGCATGAGTGTCTACAGAACAAATAATGAAAGAATCATGGAAAACCTGTGTGAACAAAGGATCCTAAATGACAGCTCTTAATTTGTAAATTATAACAGAATTACTAAGTCTTATATAAATTGTGGCAGAAATACCCTAGAATGACTGCTCAGGATCCCGACTCCTGGTGTTCATGACTATGTGTATACCCTTCCTTGAGTGTAAGCAGGACCTGAGACTTGCCTACGACCAACAGTATAAGGCAACAGTGACGGAATGTCACTCCCGAGAATATGTTAAGCTATATAAGAATGTGCATTGCTACAAACTCACTCTAGAGACTGTCTCTCTAATTGCCCTTGAAGAAGTAAGAATTCATGTTGAGAGGCATGTGTGGCTAACATTTGAGGGTTGCTGCTAAAGCTGAGAGCAGTCGCTAGCAGACAGCCAGCAAGATGCTGGGGTTCTCAGTCCTAAGCCTGCAAGGAAATAAATTCTGCTAATAATCTGAAAAGGCTTCCCAGGTGGCTCAGGGGTAAATAATCCACCTGCCAATGCAGGACATGTGGGTTTGATACCTGGGTTGGGAAGACCCCTTGGAATTGGAAATAGCAGCCCACTCAAATATTTTTGCCAGAGAAATCTTATGGAAAGAGGAACCTGGCAGGCTACAGTCCATTGAGCAGCAAAAAGAGCTGGAAAGGACTTAGCAACTAACCAACAAAAACACCCATCTGAAAAATCTAGGAAGTAAATTCTTCTACAGTTCTGCCTGCAGATGAGAATACAACCTGACTGACACATTGATTACAGGCATTTGAGATCCTAAGCAGAGGACTCATCCAAGTCATGTTCAGACTCCTGACTTAAAGAAATTGTGAAATTATGAATGTGTGTTGTTTTAAGACACAAAGTTGAAGGCAATTAGCAATAGAATATATATGGTGTATATATATACAAGAGATGGGTAGATGTTTATTTGTTTTGTAATCTAGATGGTTTAGTCTAGAAAATGTTCTGACCTGTCAGATTTTAAGGGGAAAGTAGTGACTAAATTTCTAAATTTGTTTAGAAAAATAAATTTAATAAAGCTATAAAGAAGCATAAATAAGCCTCTACAGCATAAAGAAAATCAAATTTTGTTCTTTTGTTGCCTTTTTTCCTTATAAACTTAAAGTACAGTATGATTGATTATCTTTTCTCTATACCATTTTCTAAAGAACTCTAGATTCATTAATTCAGGGACTAGTATTATTGGATCATCATGAATTGATTACAAAAATACCATAGGGAAGTGAACACAAGTGACAAAACAAAACCTCTGAACAATTTTCTTTGGATCAATAAAATTAGTTCAACCCAGTATATGTTTAAAAATAATAAATACAGTTCACAAAATTATTATTATAAAATACTATCCTCAGAATATATGTTTAATTCCTACAGCATGTTATGGTTAATGATTTTTTTCTTGCCTATTAGGATTAGTAAAATTTCTTAAGACTGAAATTTGATGGCATCATTATGTTTTTTTCTGGACTTTTCTGGTTTTAAAATTTTATTAAGCTTATTTTTTCCTCCCCCAAATGATGGCCTGTATCTCATGCCCAGTCATTTTAAATTCTCAATTTTTCTTAGCATGTATCTCACATAACTTTAAGAATGACAGGAAAAAAATATTTTTAATAATATTTTTACCTGATGAAGAATAGATACTCTAAGAATGAGTATCTCAGTTCTGCATTGCATGCTTTCCATGAAAACTACAAATAAAAATATAATTATGACTACATTATTAAAATTGTGGAAAATATAGACCATTAAAAGGAAATCAATACTCCAAACTGAAGACAACATACACAGTTAACGTGATGCAGCACTTCCTAGTTTTTCTGTTTATTTGTTTTATCTTGATAGAACATTTAATTTGTCTGACTATATTTTCATGTGTTTGTGAACAATTGATTATTTTTATATATTATAGTTCAGTCACTCAGTCATGTCTGACTCTTTGCGACCCCATACTCAGCTTTCTTCACAGTCCAACTTTCACATCCATACATGACCACAGGAAAAACCATAGCCTTGACTAGGCGGACCTTAGTCGGCAAAGTAATGTCTCTGCTTTTGAATATACTATCCAGGTTGGTCATAACTTTTCTTCCAAGGAGTAAGCGTCTTTTAATTTCATGGCTGCAGTCACCATCTGCAGTGATTTTGGAGCCCAAAAAAATAAAGTCTGACACTGTTTCCACTGTTTCCCCATCTATTTCCCATGAAGTGATGGGACTGGATGCCATGATCTTCCTTTTCTGAATGTTGAGCTTTAAGCCAACTTTTTCACTCTCCACTTTCACTTTCATCAAGAGGCTTTTTAGTTCCTCCTCACTTTCTGCCATAAAGGTGGTGTCATCTGCGTATCTGAGGTCATTGGTATTTCTCCCAGCAATCTTGATTCCAGCTTGTGCTTCTTCCAGCCCAGTGTTTCTCATGATGTACTCTGCATAGAAGTTAAATAAGCAGGGTGACAATATACAGCCTTGACGTACTCCTTTCCCTATTTGGAACCAGTCTGTTGTTCCATGTTCAGTTCTAACTGTTGCTTCCTGACCTGCATACAAATTTCTCAAGAGGCAGGTGGTCTGGTATTCCCATCTCTTTCAGAATTTTCCACAGTTTATTGTGATCCACACAGTCAAAGGCTTTGGCATAGTCAATAAAGCAGAAATAGATGTTTTTCTGGAACTCTTTTGCTTTTTTGATGCTGTCCTATTATATGTCAGGAACTATTATGCAAGGAAAATAGGAAGGTGAGCAAAAAGTCTTTAATGATTGATGGGAAAAACAGTTGCTCATAACTAGTCACACAGATTCTCTTTAAGGAAAAGGTTTAAGGACAATGATAAAGAAAAATTGTTTCAATGAAAAGAGCACTAAGTAACTTTCTGAATATATGAGTTCTAGTCTTGACTCAAAAGCTATGCAACTTAAGCCAATCACTTTCCTTTTTATTACTCTATATAGAATAATTTATACTGTATGATCTGTTGGGTCTTATTAAGATTTAAATTTTCATTAGCAATGCCAAATAATCCTTGACACAGTAGTTCTTTCACAAGTTGTACATCTTAGACTTTCTCAAACTTCTTAAAAAATGAAATCCAGGCCTCCAAATTTAAAACTCAATGTCAGTAATGACTATATTCTTTTACAAACTGTCTTAACATGTGCATATTGCAGGTGGTTTCTCCAAATAATAAAAGCATAACCTGGGAAGTCAGGTAAACTTGCAAAGTTTGTTGTTATTCAGTCACTCAGTAATGTCTGACTCTTTGCCACCCCATGGACTGCAGTATGCCAGACTTCCCTGTTCTTCACCATCTCTTGGAGCTTGCTCAAACTCATGTTCATTGAGTTGGTGATGCCATCAAACCATCTTGCTCTCTGTCGTCCCCTTCTCCTCCTGCCTTCTGTCTTTCCCAGCATCAGGGTCTTTTACAATGAGTTAGCTCTTCACATCAGGTGGCCAAAGTACTGGCGCTTCAGCTTCAGCATCAGTCCTTTCAATGAATATTCAGGATTGATCTCTTTTAGGATTGACTGGCTTCATCTACTTGCTGTCCAAAGGACTCTAAAGAGTCTTCTCCAACACAACAGTTCAAAGCATCAATTCTTCAACACTAAACCTTCTTTTTGGTCCAACTCTCACACCCATACATGACTACTGGCAAAACCATAGCTTTGACTATACGAACCTTTGTTGCCAAAACAATGTCTCCTCTTTTTAATATGTTGTGTAAGTTTGTCATAGCTTTTCTTGTAAGGAGCAATTGTTTTTTAATTTCATGGCTGTAGTCACCATCTGCAGTGATTTTTGAGTCCAAGAAAATAAAGTCTGTCACTGTTTCCATTGTTTCCCAATCTAATTGCAGAGTAGTTTTAGAAAAATTTTCTGAAATTCAGTTGTGGTTCAGATGGTAAAGAATCTGCCTGCAATGAAGGAGATCTGGATTCCATTCCTGGGCTGGGAAAATCCTCTGGATAAGGGAATGGCTACCCACTCTAGTATTATTGCCTGGGAAATTCATGGACAGAGGAACCTGGCACAAAGAGTCCGACATGGCTGAATGACTAACACTTTCATAATACTATCTAACTTGCAATATTGGCGTAGAATCATAAACAATATATTAAAACTGATTCATAAGTAGACCTCAATAAATATTACCCATAAATATCACCAACAATCAAAAATATTCTTAGTGAGAAATTCACCAATTTATTAATACACAATCCAGGTAGAAGTGGAAGCATATGACAGACAGGGCTTTAAAAACATAAACACAATTTGAAATTTTGTATGTGATTAAATAGAAGAAAATCCTTTAAATTAGCATTTAAAAGAAACACCAGATACAAAATATAACTCTATTCATGCTTCTCAATGGGATTTAATTCTGAATTCATGATAATAAGCTGCTTTGGATCTGATCACATAGTTGTTTTGGTTTCTTTTTAACTTAGTGAAATCCTTTCATAACTCTAGTTATATGTGCTAAAAATTAAAATCTTTGGTTGAAAATCACCTTACTATTTTCATAAATTAATGGTTTTATTGAATTTTACATGGAGTGCACGATCACATTAACAAGTTAACTTTTTAAGGAAATATGATTTATTCTGCTATTTGCAAGTAAAATGAATCTTTTTATACAGAAAAGCTGACAAAACTTAGTGCGAGAAATATTGCATGTGTGTGTGCCCTTTGTGGGCCAGTAGGCTAAGCATGCTCTAGGATTCAGAAGTGCCTAGAACATAAAGACATCATCTATTTGGTTGCTAGAGGTTTATATAAAAGCCTAAATGTATACTAAATGGGCTTTCCAGGTGGCTCAGTGGTAAAGAATCTACCTTCTAAATAGAAGACAGGGGTTTGATCCCTGGGTTTGGAAAATCGCTTGGAGAAGGAAATGGCAACCCATTTCAGTATCCTTGCCTCGGAAATTCCATGGACAGAGGAGCATGAAGGACTACAGTCCATGGGGTCACCAAGGAGTCAGACATGATAGCGACTAAACTACAACAGAGATATATTAAACCTTAGGTTTCCAAAAACTCCTCCACATGATACCATTTGTATTAATTTCTTTTAAAAAATGTATAGTGATAAATTTACCATGAAATTGTACTAAATTTTAATTACTTTTATTGAGAATCATTATATTTGAAAAACTTGGAATCTATATCAATACAATACTCAATAACTATAGATAATACAAATTTATATGGATATTGAATGACCACTATAAAATTATTACTCCTGTGAAAGTGAAAGTCACTCAGTCATGTCTGACTCTTTGCAACCCCATTGGCTAAGCAGTCCATGGAATTCTCCAGGCCAGAATACTGGAATGGGTAGCCTTTCCCTTCTCCAGGGAATCTTCCCAACCTAGGGATCAAACCAGGGTCTCCTGCATTGCAGGCAGATTCTTTACCAACTGAGTTTTGAGGGAAGCCCTTCTTGAAGACTCTTCAAGAGGCAGACATAAAATGCCACTGAAGAAAAAGGAAACAATTCATATCTACATAGCAAGATTAATACTGGTGAAGATTATTGCTTCAATTATCCTGTATCTCATGCCACAAAATTTTCAAAGTTAATTACAAAACCATGACTGCAGATTTAATATAATATATCATAATGCTATCTCAGTATGAATCACTGTTTAGTTATGAATCTCTTAATGTTTCTAGGCTGGTCTAATGAATTCTTCTCCAGACATTTACATGAGATTAAAATTAAAGTCCCTTTAAGTGTCAGAGTGCTTCCTTGATAATTCAGCTAGTAAAGAATCCACCTGCAAGGCGGGAGATCCTGAAAGAACTGTTAGCCACTAGGGGGCCTCTCAGCGCGTCCTCGTTCCCTATCTGACACCTTCTTTCTCAGTGGCGAATACAGATGTGTTCTCCATCAAGGAGTACTGGTCTGGTTTAACACATTTCACTGACCATGATTCTCCTGAGTGAAGTAACTGTGTTGAGTTGAATGTTGGAGTATGCAAGGGTGTTTATTACCTACTTTTTTTTTTTTTCATGTGACTTGATTGGTTAAAAACTCTGAAGAATTCTTGAGCAAACTTGAAAGGATTTCCCCCTATCACCTCAAGCTTTAGAATTTCTCATATCTTCTCCCATTTGGTAGCTCAGCCAGTGCTATTTCCCAGGTTTAAGAAAATAAATATATTGGATAAAGTCCTGGCCTAGGGCAGCTTAGTTTCACTATATTGCTATATACATTTTTTAAAACTTTACTTCTGTAAAAACAACTGGTGAACTATATAGACAAGTCTCATTTGTGCCAGTATGCTTAAAATGGATTTTTCCTGTCTCAGTTTTAGAAGAGGCCAAAAGACCAAGGAGTCAACTACTGCCAGATGCGGAAAAGGTGGTCAAGAACCAGTTTCAGGACCTTTGCCTTAATATCAATAAAAGATGCTTTAAAATTGGAGAAGGGGAAGTTGCAGAGTAGGAAATCATTTGAGAAAGAACTGTCCTACATACCCAACCTCTTTACACAAGTCCAGGAAAAGCTGAGTCAATGGAACCACTTAGGTTAATGGTCTTTAGACTAATCAGAATCAAGAGATCTCAGGAGAATATTTAATCAGGTCCCCCAAATGCTGTGAGAGGATTGGTTGCCTCTTTGAGTATCCCTGACCTTCTGGATACGTGAAGTCAAAAATGCACTTATATTTTCCTTATGAGACCAAGATACAGGGCATGAAATATTGAGGACCAGAGCTGGTTTGGAATTTAGATTTTCCTAAAAGATTGGCTGAGGAAAACTTCAGCAGAAAGAAAATGCAATTGTAACTGCATATGCCAATGAGAAGAGAACTACCTATCAGAAAAACCTGCAGAGACTGGGGCACACTTTAGAAGGGGGCATATATACAAAAGATACCCATCACTTTCCTGGAATCAAAGAATCAGTTTATATTTCTAGTAGGCAGAGAACACTAATGCTGGGTTAACACTATAGGATTAGTTAAGAAACCCCTTTAATGCTTTTTACCTCCTCTTGATATTTCTACTTCAACCATAGAATTGCCAGAATCACTATAATATCTAAAGAAATCAGAAGAGTAGCTAGAGCTTTACAGGAAAGTTACCCTAACCCCATTTGCCCTATAGACAATTTAGAAACAGGTGAAGATGGATTTGAAAAAACTTTCAATTCAAATCAAACAGAAATCATGGTTGTTGCTTTGAGCTAGACATAACAATTATTAAATTGGACTTCTAATTTTTTCAATTAAAGTGAACTAGGTAGTGATTTTTAAAGAGAAACAAAAAAACTAGCATGACCAAAAAAGGTATAGCATTTGTCCCCAGTGATTTTCAAAGGCTGAAGAAGTACCCTCACAAAGCTTACCTGGAATGAGCAATATTTCTAACATGAGGTGTAAGTCTGTGCAGAATAAAAGATTTTGCCAATCCCATCCCACTCATTTCACTGTTTCAGTGTACTGACTAAAGAATCATACAAAATTAAGTAGGTAAAAAAGTACAGGCCTCACATCACTATCACTCCTCTTCATATTTGTTTCAATCACCATATAAAGTCCTTATTGGAAAATAGAATTCCACAGGACACTTTTTTCTTTTCCGTCACTGACTATGTCCACTTAACTATGTTGTATCAGTTCTAAACTCTAAAAAAGTCTTCCTATTTTAATATCTTTGACATGTAGATGTCATGCAAAATAAATGGCTTCTTGCAATTGTATCTGCAGCATTTTTTTCTTTAATTTTTCATGGTCCATAAACTAAAGGTGTGCCGTACAATTTAACAGCCAATATGTCAAGCATGTTAGATCTATTTCAAAAAATATTAAAACAACAATAAAGGCAGCAAAAAACAACTGAATGTCCATTTACTTGCTTCCTGGGATTACTGTTAAAATTCAAGGGCACAACGGAAAACCAGAAAATCTCCAAGCAAAGTGTCTAAGGGGACTCACCAGAGTTGGGGTCAGAGTTGCCATCTGCTTCGGTCCTCTTGTCCGGAGAGGCCTGGTCATAGAATTCGTCCTGTGGCTGAACCAGAGGAAGAGGGTGTGAGATCAGGGTTCCACTACCCACCGGCTCGTGGTCTCCTAGACCACTGTCACTGCAGCTTTCCTGGGAGCCGTCGGGGAGGTGAAAGGTAACCCGGCGCTGCGACTACAAAGAAGACCACAGGACACGCCATTAACATCCTTTCTGAAGCAACGTTAATACACAGTACAATGCCCAGGCAAAGTAAAAAATATTTGGAACACATCTGGGAACAAACATTTATTATCTGTCATTTACTATGACATGTCCAACTTGCAAAATATAAGAAAGAATTTCAATTTCATATAATTTAAGAGAAGAAAAAAAAAGCTAATGGTAAACCACTGAAATTTGTACAAATACAAATATAATGCTAGTGGTCAAAGCTATACAAAAGTTAAATAAGTAGAAATACACAAATGGTTGTTCCATAGATCTGAATAAATACATAGATAATGCAATACGGCATTCTATTTCTTGTGGCTAACCGAGTATTGTGTTTAGTTGAGGGTTTTAAGGTAGCTTTTGCCATGAAGTCATTATTGCCCACTGGCCCTGATTTTTTTTTACCAGTCATTATTTATAGAATATCTCTATTGAAAGGTGTTTGTAATATTACTTTGGCATCTATTTGCACAATGTCACCATCAGAAGTGACCTAAAATATGTATACATTACTTTAATAAATTTTATAAGATAAAATTGTGCCTTTTGGCACATATCATTGCTTAGTTCTCTTGGTATATGTTCTTCTAGCTGATGCAATGTATGAGATAGGAGACTATTTACAGCTGTGTGGGGTGGAGTTTTATGCCTGAAAGAATTATGTGAGAGTAGTAAACTTACACTTTACCTCTGACTACACCTAATTTTCACTCTACTTTGATATAAAAAAAACCTTTAATATCACATCACATATGACTAATGTTGCTCAGATTTAATACAATTATGAATATATTAAAATTACTTAAATAAATAATATGGAGATATACTATATGAAATAATCATTTTGTCATACTCAAAATTTGTGCTTTTTATTAGACAACCTATTGCATCCATTTCAAAAAAAACGAATGAGTTTAGAGACAAAATATTATAGGTAGAAATACTGCTTCTCTATAAATGTAGTTTTTATAGACTGACAATAGAACATGGCTTATTTCCTGTGAGTCGCTAGTTCAAATCATGCTGAGTCATAATTGAGAAGAGCTAATACCACTGCATTGTTTTTCAATCACCTGTGTGAAAGGATTTAAGAGTTCAGTACATTTTTAAGGAACTGATGTTAACATCACATAAACGATGATCCTAAATGGTCCTGAGTCCATTGTAGCACACTTCAGCTTCAAGCACAACTATCTCCCTACCATTGTTCCTTCCTCAGTAGATTTTGAAACGTGTCTAGAGAGTGCTACACAATATCGAGGAAAATTTGAATTTTAATATCTAATTAATATCTGAAATGCATTTCTACTTTTATAAAGAAGCCCATGCTACTGATTTTATTTATTAGCGTGTTTGTTCTCCCATGTCAACTTAACTCTTGAGGGAAAAGCAATAATGCCAATATCTTCCATTTCTGTTTCAATATTCACTTAATTCATTGCGTGCTTGTCCATGTGCACTCAGTCGTGTCCTACTCTTTGTGTTGTGATAGACCCTTTGTGATGTGATGGCTCCTCTGTCCATGGGATTATCTAGAATATTGGAGTGGGTTGCCATTTCTTTCTCCAGGAGCATATTAAGTGAATCCTTTTGTAATAAACAGTACTAAGGACAGTGACCAGCGGCATACAATACATAATTGTCAAATATTGCTTTTAATGTGACAGGCTGCTAAAATTTCCATAGTTTGAGCAATCAAAGCATCTTTGGTGTACCTCTAGATGACTACCTCTTAGTGATAGCTCAGACAAGTAAGAAGAAGTCAAAACACAAGAGAAAGACAATGGAACAATTTGATTGATTCCGCAAACTTCATAAAGCATTTTGGGAAGACATGAATAAGCTATTATAAAACATTTGTTTCATAGGTGAAGGAAAAAGGAAAATTAATATCTGTGATATTCTTCTAAACATAATGTTGCTTTAATTACTACAGTTTTTTTCATAAGAAATGTCCAAGTCCTCAACATCAGCTGTATCTAAATGCAGCAGTTCTCGTGGTAAAGCCATTAGAGCTAGTATTTATTGAGCACCTACTCGTATAGAGGCTGGTACTATAATTACACTGAGAATAAAAAGGAAAATATTTTTAAAACTATTTCAAGTACAACATATTAAATTCCATCTGATACATACTATACTATAATATTTCTTTACCACTTTAGAAGTGAGAATAAGATATAAATCTAGTGTAATTTATTTGCATTAAGACCCTGTAAATTAGAGTAATATAATGTTTAAACCACTGTGGCTTATGGAAATATTTCCTAATTAATTTGACTCAAAGATGTTTAAGTCTTAATTGGCAAAACTGTGCACAATTTATCAGTCTAACGGGAGGTAGGGGTGGTGATGCATATGGACTAAGAATTGCAATATGGATATTATAGTAGGAAGCAAATTGATCAAGCAAATCAATCTTTAACTTATCATCATAATGATTGATACAGGTGAAATAATGTTTGGCTTATCAAGGTAGAAAAAAGGAAAATGTTTGAATAAAATGAAGGAAAATTAGGATAATTCTGCATTAAGAAACAGAAGTTATAGGTGTCATGAAAGACTACAGTACTTATTCCGTTTTTACCCAAGAGCACCAGATGAGGAGTCGGAACCAGACCTCCTGCCTGGGAGTGCTTGTCCCGTAGAGCCTGCTCCTGGACAATGACGCCATTTCTTTGAAGGAGTTCTTGGCCTTGTAAAATGGATGGAGCAGTGCCTTCAGCAGTGGATGTTGTAAGGTTCAATAGATAAAATAAGAAGTGTTCTTGTCATATAAGACATGACACACGGTAGGCACTCAATAAAAGGCAGCTGTAAAAGTGAAAGTCGCTATCGTGTCGGACTCTTTGCGACCCCATGGGCTGTCCATGGCATTCTCCAGGCCAGAATACTAGACTGGGTCGCCTTTCCCTTCTCCAGGGGATCTTCCCAACCCAGGGATCGAGCCCAGGTCTCCCTCATTGCAGGTGGATTCTTTACCAGCTGAGCCACAAGGGAAGCCCCAATTCTTGAAATTCATATCTACACGTTCTCTTTTAATCTCCGGGGTATCAATGTTTAGCAATTATAGAGATGTAATACTTTCACCCCAGAAAAAGCGTTGTTCTTTGAGAAGAGAACTGCAGTCTTGGCATGCCTCCCATTGTGCTTGTAGGTATGTTAGCTCAGAATCTCTTTGAGTGGAAGGTGTTCTGGGATAAGAGTGAAGGATGGAGATCAACAGTTTAGAACATAGGGTTTTCTTTGCAGAGAAAGTGAAGGTTTTCCCACTGTTCTTTCAAGAAACCTGCAATTGTTTGTATATTTAAAGAAAGAAAGAAAGAACTTCTTACTTGTAGCCTCTGGGAATTTTGATTTTGGGTTATCGCCATGGAAATGTGCCCCAATTTGGGATATAAATATAGTCAAACTCTGCCTGACTGAATTGGGACACACATGCTATCATGAGACTACTTCAGACTTTCCAAAGCCTGGGCACTTATATTTTGCTTTCCTGAATCTATTTCTTACAATTTCTATTTTCTCTCATGGGAAACGTTATTATTATTTTTGCTAAGTCTGGTTGATGGTTTGAGTGTCACATTTATGTATCTAATTTATCACTGACAAAGTTAGCTCCAGGTCCCAGGCTGCCCAGAGAAAAAGTAAGATGGCAACGATAATTGCTAAAGCTGATCATTGTTATTTTATCTCTGGACTGCTGGCATGGATTCTGACCACAGTAAGCTTCCATCAGAGACCCTGTACTCTCTGCCAGAATAAAGGGCCATCCATACAAATACAGAAATGTCCAGGATCTTGCAAGTTGGAAGGTATCGCACTGATTAGATCTGAGAAACATCACCAAGTACATTTACAATACTTTTTCTTATAGGTTAGTGTGAAGGAGAGCAGCAATTTAAGAAGCCCTGAGAAGATACACATGTTACTGTGCTGGGCACTGTTTTTTAAGATTCACTGAGAGAATGAGTCACCTAAGAATACCAATCATTGCTTTAATGCTTCTCTTATGTGTCTTACTGGTACAGGATATTATTCACCAATGAATGACTCATATCCAAGCCTACAATCCCAGTCACATTAATTTAGAGAGATTTTCATGCACAAAGAAATAATTTTTTTTTCATCCAAAAAATTAGGGTTAGGGTTAGGTGCTATTAAGGTACTTTGTGCCTTTGTATAACATAGCAAAATGGTAGAAAATGGTGAAATGTCTAGTAAGTAACTTAATTATATGATAGCATGTAACCAAACGGGGAAGGCAATGGCACCCCACCCCAGTACTCTTGCCTGGAAAATCCAATGGACGGAGTAGCCTGGTGGGCTGCAGTCCATGGGGTCGCTAACAGTCGGACAGACTGAGCAACTTCACTTTCACTTTTCTCTTTCATGCATTGGAGAAGGAAATGGCAACCCACTCCAGTATTCTTGCCTGGAGAATCCCAGGGATGGGGGAGCCTGGTGGGCTGCCATCTATGGGGTCACACAGAGTCGGACACGACTGAAGTGACTTAGCAGCAGCAGCAGCATATAACCAAAACATTAATAATACTTAAAATTCTGTTAATGTTGGCTTAAAACTCAACATTCAGAAAACTAAGATCATAGCATTTGGTCCCATCACTTCATGGCAAATAGATGGGGAAATAATGGAGAGAGTTTATTTGGTGGGGGGGGGGTGGGGATTCAAAATCACTGCAGATGATGCTTGCTCCTTGGAAGAAAAGTTATGACCAACCTAGACTGCATATTAAAAAGCAGAGACATTGCTAACAAAAGCCCAGTCTATCTAGTCAAAGCTATGGTTTTTCCAGTAATCATGTATGGATGTGAGAGTTGGACTATAAAAAAAGCTGAGCACTGAAGAATTGATACTTTTGAATTGTGATGTTGGAGAAGACTCTTGAGAGTTCCTTGGACTGCGAGGAAATCAAACCAATCCATCCTAAAGGAAATCAGTCCTGAATATTCATTGGAAGGACTGATGCTGAAGCTGAAACTCTTATAATTTGGCCAACTGATACAAAGAAATGACTCATTTGAAAAGATCCTGATGCTGGGAAACATGGAAGGCGGAAGGAGAAGGGGATGACAGAGGATGAGATATCAAACCAATCCATCCTAAAGGAAATCAGTCCTGAATATTCATTGGAAGGACTGATGCTGAAGCTGAAACTCTTATAATTTGGCCAACTGATACAAAGAAATGACTCATTTGAAAAGATCCTGATGCTGGGAAACATGGAAGGCGGAAGGAGAAGGGGATGACAGAGGATGAGATGGTTGGATGGCATCATCAGCTCCAGAGTTGTGATGGACAAGGAAGCCTGGCATGCTGCAGTCCACAGGGTCACAAAGAGTCAGACATGACTGAGTGACTGAACTGAACTGATAGTCTATTGTTAAGTGTAAAATTCAGGTTAGCAAAATTTTTACTGAATTGAATTGATTTTTTTTAAGTGCCTTGGTTTATACCATTTGGGCTTCCCTGGTGGCTCAGTGGGAATCCACCTGAAATACAGGAGACCTNAGCCTGGCATGCTGCAGTCCACAGGGTCACAAAGAGTCAGACATGACTGAGTGACTGAACTGAACTGATAGTCTATTGTTAAGTGTAAAATTCAGGTTAGCAAAATTTTTACTGAATTGAATTGATTTTTTTTAAGTGCCTTGGTTTATACCATTTGGGCTTCCCTGGTGGCTCAGTGGGAATCCACCTGAAATACAGGAGACCTCCTACGATACAGGAGACCCACATTCAGTCCATGGGTTGGGAAGATCTCCTGGAGAAGAGAATGACAATACACTCCAGTATTCTTACCTGGGAAGTCCCATGGACAAAGAAGCCTGGTGGTCTACAGTCCATGGGGTTGCAAAAGTCAGACACAACTTAGCTACTAAACCACCACCTAATGTGTCTTGAGGTATGAATATGTGTAAGCTAATATATGAGTGCATACATTAAATATTTAAATTGGTATTGTTTGGTTATAGAATTACAATATTTTAAAATTTTATTATTTTGACTATACTAAAGTTATCATATGTTCAGTTCAGTTTAGTCTCTCAGTCATGTCCAGTTCATTGCTACCCAATGAACAGCAGCATGCCAGGCTTCCCTGTCCATCACCAACTCCTGGAACTTGCTCAAACTCATGTCCATTGAGTCGGTGATGCCATCCAACAATCTCATCCTCTGTTATTCCCTTCGCTTTCTGCCTTCAATCTTTCCCAGCATCAGGGTGTTTTCCAATGAGTCAGTTCTTTGCATCAGGTGGCCAAAGTATTGGAGTGTCATACATCATATTTATTAATTATATTATATTCATGGTATGATACATTATATTTACAATATTAGAACATATGCTATTTTTAAGTAATTTTCCTCACCACTTGCAGCAAAATAGAACTNGCCTTCAATCTTTCCCAGCATCAGGGTGTTTTCCAATGAGTCAGTTCTTTGCATCAGGTGGCCAAAGTACTGGAGTGTCATACATCATATTTATTAATTATATTATATTCATGGTATGATACATTATATTTACAATATTAGAACATATGCTATTTTTAAGTAATTTTCCTCACCACTTGCAGCAAAATAGAACTTAGTCCAAGAAAAATGAAACATCTGATAGTCAGTAGTTGGGCTTTCTCTTGATCTCAAATATCAAACAAATCTTCTGTCACTGTGCAGCTACCCTAACTTCCATTTTTAGCTACTTTACCTAAGTTTTAATCATTTCAATTAAATATCCTTGCCTTTTCCTCAAATCACAAGATAATATGCATATAGACTAAGCCAATTATTATAAGACAAATAAGTAAATTTACTAGTTAATGGATGACATTTAAAATAATTATATTTTTGAAAAGTATAAATTATTTGGAAGTAGAGAAAAGTGCCCTAGGATTATTTAAATATGGTTAAATCCATAGAAAAATTTTAAAATACCTTTACAAATAAATATTCCTTATTTTGATTTAGTTCTTTTAATCACATTTAAAAAATAAAATATCATATATATATATATATATATATATAATCTCTAAGTAGTACACACACACATATACGTACACAAACACATCAGCCAGAAATTATTTATGATAAAGTAAAAAATAGTGTTAAATTTCCATATATAAACTTGTTTTTGCTTTATTTCAGCATTAAATCCAATGAATATAAGCTTTTTTATTTGAGATAATATTTTCATATATATTTTGTCTCAAGTAGCAAAGAAAATTATACCCAAAATGGTTAAAAAAAACTCTGGAGACTGTAAACTACATTTGAATTCAAATATTTTTTTATAAACATTAATTAGAAACATTTTGTACTTTCTTATTTTTAAGAGAAGATATGTCCATTTAAAATTTAAAAGTAATTGTTAAGAGTATACAGTCTTAGGTTGCAAGCTATGGAAAGAGGAATTTTTAAATGACAAAATAACAGACGTTCAGCTAAAACCACTGATTCAATTCAATAGCAAGTTCCTCAACAGCTTCTTGCCATCTAAAATCAATGAGTACTCTTCCTCTTAATAAAATTCTCAGTCAAGTAAAACTCATAGAGGTTTAGAGGGTAAATTAAATGCAACCCAGAAAGCAATTTGTGGTACAGTTTAATTTGCTATTACTCAACACTCGCAGGCTTGACTAGAAGCTAATATTACTATACATATGTTCTTCCTCATTCATGTTTGAGCACTCTCATCAAGAAACTAGGAATCTAAGAAACAGTATTGTAAGACAAAATTAATACAGAACTTTTCAACTGGTGATAAATGAAATAATTCTGAGTACAGAATTAGTTTATAATGAGTCATTTTATTATTTGTTACCAGTAAATTGGGTTAATCTCCTATCTTTTTGATTGGAAATACTTATGTTAAAAAGGTTCTACTATTGCAGAATATGTGTACTATTTTAAAGCTAGAAATCATCTAGGGATTTTCTAGTCTCTTTGAATTTGTTACATTTATTTCAAATGAGTAAGTGAGGTAAAGGGATTTGTCTCTATAGGTTTCAATAGGAACTTATGTAGGTTTCACTTTCTAATTTCCAATGAAAAGGACTATTCATTTATCCCCTCATAAATAATTTTTGACAATCTATTTGTATAATTCATGAAAGAAACCTCAACTAAAACTGAAAGTAGGGCGGGCCTGTAGGAGGAGCTGTCACATTCATAGTCAATTACTCCAAAGTGACCCCTGTTGACATCTCCCACTAGAAGTTGTCTCCTAATTTACCATCTGGTGAAGTTGAAAACTTCTCTATCTCCTGAAGAGCCCAGCCAATCAGAGAGGATAGCAGCCCAACGAATGAGAACCTTCATACTTTGGATTCACAGTTTCTTCCAACAGACTTGGATTATTACAGTTCCTCCCAATTCTGCCCTTTTCCTGAAACACCGTCCCTTTCCTTGTTCTCTGGATTTGCCTATGAGCCACTATAGTTTGCATAACTTGAATTGTAATTCTCATGGCTATGTCTATATGAACTCATTTAAGCTGGTAGAATAGCTGTTTATTATCTTATTGAAGTTCAGGTACTATCTGCTAGACGCCATCCTATTAATACCTGCTAAGAATATGAAAAGTTATGACCAACCTAGATAGCATATTCAAAAGCAGAGACATTACTTTGCCGACTAAGGTCCGTCTAGTCAAGGCTATGGTTTTTCCTGTGGTCATGTATGGATGTGAGAGTTGGACTGTGAAGAAAGCTGAGCGCCGAAGAATTGATGCTTTTGAACTGTGGTGTTGGAGAAGACTCTTGAGAGTCCCTTGGACTGCAAGGAGATCCAACCAGTCCATTCTGAAGGAGATCAACCCTGGGATTTCTTTGGAAGGAATGATGCTAAAGCTGAAACTCCAGTACTTTGGCCACCTCATGCAAAGAGTTGACTCATTGGAAAAGACTCTGATGCTGGGAGGGATTGGGGGCAGGAGGAGAAGGGGACAGAGGATGAGATGGCTGGATGGCATCACTGACTCAATGAACGTGAGTCTGGGTGAACTCCCGGAGTTGGTGATGGACAGGGAGGCCTGGCGTGCTGCGATTCATGGGGTTGCAAAGAGTCGGACACGACTGAGCGACTGAACTGAACTGAAGAATATGATGGTGAACAAGACAAAAACTGTATCACACAGTTTCCTAAAAAGTAGAATTTTATTAAGTCGCTCCTTAATCGTTCTGAGCAGGCTTTCAGCCAGCACCTGTGTCACCTATTTTATAATTTGATTCCATTCGTATCTTGCAAACTATGCAGGCTTAAGCAAGGTCACTGCATGAATAGGCGTTCACTAAGTGAGTATATAACCCTAACAATATAGTTAATATTAACTATATTCAGTATACTTTTTTCTCCCTGGTTATCCCATCTTTGTCCATCCTCCAAAGATGCTTTTCTGTGGGGAAAGTTTTCTGTCTTCCAAGCAAGAAGTTTGCAGGGAGTATTGCCGTTTTAAAAGGAGCAAAATGAAACATGGTAACAATGAACTAGCTGTCAGTATTTCTTTCTTTCCTTTTTAATGTTTACATTTCAGAATATTTGGAGACAAATAAGAAGGCTAAGTTTATGCTGGAGAAAGATGCATTTGTATAAAAACTTCACTGACCTAGGTGATGGATGTAAAGTTATCACTATCTTTAAAACAAAATTTTTGATTCCTAATGTTATCTATGCCATAAAACAAGACTAGGGTGCAGATGATACCTGTCCATATAAAGTTGAATAGCATTTTCAGGGGAAATGGGGAATGTTCATCTATACTATATTCATTGTCCTGTTAATCAGTTTGATACCTGCTGCTAAATGACTGCTTCATTTCAGGACAGAGTTGTTCCAATTTCAGTACTCAACCGCATGATAGTATAGGAAGATTGTTTCAGTTTATATATGTGTGGGGAAACTCACAGTAACTTAAACTTAACCTGTTTCCTTGACTTTGTAAATGTCTTACTGTTAAAGGACTTCCTTAAATTAAAAACTTAGGCTTTCTGTACTTTGTAAGTAAAAGTGCTTTGAATACCTCATAGGACTTCACATGGCTGGGAAGACATGTGTAATGAT
The DNA here is from genome assembly GCA_006410675.1 of Oreotragus oreotragus. Taxonomy (NCBI): domain Eukaryota; kingdom Metazoa; phylum Chordata; class Mammalia; order Artiodactyla; family Bovidae; genus Oreotragus; species Oreotragus oreotragus. The sequence goes on from SJYX01004397.1 coordinate 236,349, forward strand.
GCATGATGATATTTTTAATATAATTTTATTTTTATTTCCTTTTGATCTCAGTATGATCTGTGAGAAACTTAGGTAGCATCTCTCCTCACATTCAAGAACAACTAATAGCTTTAAAGAACTTGAGAGAAAACTAAATTCTTTATACTGTTTTGGGGTATAACTTTGGTGCTTGAATTTAAATATTAGAACCAAACAAAAGAAAGGCATTTCCTCCTTTAATCATTTCCCCTTGTGTGACATCAGAGAAAGGGGAAAAGGTTAGAATCAACTTTCCTCCTTGGTTTGGTGGCAACACCCTATTGGTTTGGTGGTATCACTCTAACTTTTAAATTCCCTCTAGGGTCCAAAGCAAGCAGAGAAGATTAAGAATTGTTGGCATTGTTGATTATTTTGCTCCTCATATCTTATTTTGTTCCTACTATCAGAAACACCCTCAACCTATTTCTTATAGTTAAATGTTGCCCAGTAGGAATGCAGTGCTTTATCTGAGCATACAAAATATAAAATGACTAGAGTAAACAGGAGCAACTGCTCCTTAATCTACAAGCAGAATTCTTGCATCTATAAATTATATGTACAGAAATAGAGAAGAAACAACTCAGCAAGAGGCCTTTCCAATTTAGTCTTCTGGTATAAACAAATCCATGTGACGCAGGCAGTTACCCTTATCATATTTATGGAATCTGCATACATGATAGTCATAGCACTTTAATTAGAAACTCCACTAAGTTATCACTGTGGTTGAGTAAAATTACAGAACTCACTGATATAGTATGTGGTCTTTTACCATAAATGAGCCTTCTTTGGATAACAAAAAATCATTAAAAAGTATGTATCAGAGCTGTCAGTGTAATTAATATAAATAGTCTAATTTGGTATTTAGCTTTCAGGAATTTTTCTCAGGTAATTTTAACCGAAGTAACAAAAAGAGGTAATAAGCATCTCCCTAGCATTCCTTTCTGTTTGTAGTTCTCAATACAAAATAAAAGTTACAAAGCAAAAAATAGGCCATATTTTCTTCAAGAATATTGTTTTTTTCAGAAGGCATTCCCTAACCGTATATTATACTATACTTATTACTAGGCTTCCCTGGTGGCTCAGACAGTAAAGAATCTGCCTGCAATGCAGGAGACCTGGATTCAATCCCTGGGTCGGGAAGATCCCCTGGAGAAGGAAATGGCAACACACTCCGATATTCTTACCTAGAAAATTCCAGGTAAGGTAATTCTGGAGGAGCCTGACCAGCTACAGTTCAAGGAGTCCCAAAGAGTTGGATACAACTGAGCGATTAACACTCATTCACACTCATTTTATATTATATCACTTCAGACAGTGGGTACTTGACTCATGAAAGTTTGAACATGCACACACACACTTTAATTCAATCCCTGGGTCGGGAAGATCCCCTGGAGAAGGAAATGGCAACACACTCCAATATTCTTACCTAGAAAATTCCAGGTAAGGTAATTCTGGAGGAGCCTGACCAGCTACAGTTCAAGGAGTCCCAAAGAGTTGGATACAACTGAGCGATTAACACTCATTCACACTCATTTTATATTATATCACTTCAGACAGTGGGTACTTGACTCATGAAAGTTTGAACATGCACACACACACTTTAAACTTCCCTTGTGTATTGCTGAACAAGCATGCACAAGATCATAATTACCCAGTAAGAGTGAAAGCTGGTAATCCCAAGGCTTTACAGGACAGATTATGTTATTTCAAGTTAAAAAAAAAATAAGCAGATAGAGAGGTAGAGGCAGCAAGAAACAATTTAAAATTTCTCCAGGAAATACTATTACTGTACAATGAAGTTTTTTGAAAGTCCTTCTGAGGTTTACTAATTTGCACCTAAAAAGTAGTATGATCTGTCTTGATGTGTCAAACTCTGCAGTTTAACTTTATTTAATTAGCTCTTTGTGTAACATTTGTGGTGTAAAGAAAAGTATTAAAACTCCTTAGAAGCAGTGAAGAGATAAGAAGTTATTTGAACTAGTACTAGCATGTATGATGGGTATCTGTCCTTGGAAGTCTATGGATTACAAATAATTCTGAACCATCGATCATATCTTCTGTGGAAGAAAAAAGCAAAACAAAAATGGTGATGGAAATGATATTTTTAGCCTCTTTCTAGTCTATGAGTCATATGATTCATATATGGAGAGTATCTTATAACTATTAATTAGTATGTGAAGTTGCTCAGTCGTATCTGACTCTTTGCGACCCCATAGACTGTAGCCTACCAGGCTCCTCTGTCCATGAGATTTTTCCAGGCAATAGTACTGGAGTGGATTGCCATTTCCTTCTCCAGGGGATCTTCCCAACTCAGGGCTTGAACCTGGGTCTCCCACATTGTAGACAGACGCTTTACCTTCTGAGCCACCAGGGAAGTCCTTAATTAGTATAGGAGCCACCAAAAGCATCAGTCATGATATAGAACTCAATCCTCATAAGCAGGTTAATTGAGGGGCTAATCTGCATAGGGAAGGTAGATNGTACTGGAGTGGATTGCCATTTCCTTCTCCAGGGGATCTTCCCAACTCAGGGCTTGAACCTGGGTCTCCCACATTGTAGACAGACGCTTTACCTTCTGAGCCACCAGGGAAGTCCTTAATTAGTATAGGAGCCACCAAAAGCATCAGTCATGATATAGAACTCAATCCTCATAAGCAGGTTAATTGAGGGGCTAATCTGCATAGGGAAGGTAGATAGCGGGACAAAGTCTGCTGAACCTAAGTATAGATCCAAGTTACACTTTGAAGACATAGAAATGTGTATGCACAGGCACAGAATGGGACCCTGATATTGCCGAACTATTGAATTATTTTTCTAGGTTCTTCTATAAACTTGACCCAACTTGAGAAATGTTTTACCAGAATGGGAAAGGCTAAAGCTGAGCAGATAGGGAAGAAGCTATCTTTGGTCACAAAAAGCACACAGAAAAGAAACAAGAATCCCTGGAATTTTATCTGAAACCTTGGACTTGGTAAATTATCTTATGATTATTGATATAGGATGATTAGCTATCCTCTAAAAAACAATGTCTATTAGCTATCAAATTTGGATTGATTACTAGGAACTTCATTTATCATTTGTAATTGTATGCTGTTACATGCATATTCTAATAGGAAAGAATTTTCTTATTTTGTCATCTTTTAGTTCTCTCAAAGCACATCAATGAAAATATTGTTTGCAGTTGAAAATGTTTGATTAGGAATGTGTGAAACTTAAGTCATACTTCTTTTTCTCAGAGTAAGTTAGGAAGAAAATGAGGAGACTTTAAAAATATATCTACACCATATACATAAACTGTATATGTGTATTTATATATAGATGACACAAAACTTATACACAAATTCCAACAGAGGCTGACACACTGCATGTGTCTTAGCACGTGAAATTTTCCTGTTCATATACAAGGTAATTGTCACATATATCCAAGATCTTCGTCATATTTATCAGTGTTGAAAATGAAATATAAATTTATTAATTGAATTTTAGAAAACCTGAATTAATTTAGAAATGTGTGATGTAACAAGTTGCATTCCAAAAAGAGTTTCTTCTGTCTTATATTTCATGCCATATATACAGCTTTAACCAGTGATGAAAATTAATTAAATAGCAATGATATTTCATTGAATGTAGAATTCACCATATAAAACTATGATTATAAGCTAAAAAACATGTTTTAGATAAGCAGAAATTGTATAAAACATTTATCCAATTATTTTATGGAGGAGGTACTTCATAATCTAAATAGTAATGCCACTGTATTTTTAGAATTTGGAGTTTGTGCTTCTTGAATTGTTTTGAAACAATTATATTGCAGAGTCTCAAGGTACCAGTTGTTTGCCTTTTATGATCTGACTTGACTTTTTGAAACAACTGAAAGCTATCTTTAATGATGAACAGTAGCATTTTACAAAAAAGGAGAGATACAAAATAACACAGCACATTTTCTTCAGTGGCTTCAGTTCAGTTCAGTTCAGTTGCTCAGTTGTGTCCGACTCTTTGCGACCCCATGGACTGCAGCACACCAGGCCTCCCTATCCATTGCCAACTCCTGGAGTTTACTCATACTCATGTCTGTTGAGTCGGTGATGCCTTCANCAGTTGCTCAGTTGTGTCCGACTCTTTGCGACCCCATGGACTGCAGCACACCAGGCCTCCCTATCCATTGCCAACTCCTGGAGTTTACTCATACTCATGTCTGTTGAGTCGGTGATGCCTTCAGTGGCTTAGAAATTAGCTTTTAAGACAATTACAAAAGGGGACTTCCAAAATATTTTGAGACATGATGATATTCAGTGAAGGAGCAGAATAGAGCCAATTTGAAGGACAGCACTCTAAGTGGGCTTCCATGGTGGCTCGAGTTTGATCTTTGAGTCAGAAAGATCCCCTGGAGAAGGAATGGCAACCCATTCCAGTGTTCTTGCCTGGAGAACTCCATGGACAGAGGAGCCTGGTGGCAGTCTGTGTAGTTCATGGGGTCACAAAGAATCAGTGTGAGCGACTAACACACACTTTTCTAAGTACATGATTTAAGTTATTAGTGAAAAGTCATTCTTGGCTTTATTCTTGGCTTATATAAGGGAATGTTCTTTTTGGATCTAAATTTAGAAAGAATAGTGCTGGTAGTCTGGTATGAGAGAATGAGATGAATGGTTATGGTCTTAAAACGCAGTTTTGAATAACAGAAATCTGAGGAAAACCTGATGAAGCGAGCTTCCTACCCATGCTGCTCATGCACTGAGCAGTGACATTTGGCCATGGAAATCATATCAAACTATTTTTAGAGTATTAATAAGCATTTTTCAGTAGAGTATAACACAGTAATGTCCTGATAAACTGGAAGAAAATTTTTAAATTTTCTTCTCTTTGAGAAAATATAATATGTAATACCTACTGTACTCTGCCAGAATCAGAGCCCTTAATAATGATCTTAAGAAAACAGAGAAACTAACCCAGTTGGAATAAACATGAGCAAGACTTTATATCTCTTTTCTCCTGGGTAGAGCGGCCTTTGTTCTGAACATTCAAAGTAGCTGGACTTCATTTTTTTTTTAAATCTACCTATTATTGCAGACAGTCACTGTGACTTTGAGCCTGATATTTGAAACAAAAATCACTCCCACATCTCAGTGATAATCACTACTTGCCTTGTGGCTCTTAGTTTTTCCTTTGAAAACATTACCGAGTCACCAATCTCTGTTATTTGTGCACTGGGGATTATTCACTTCTCTGAATACAAATACAAAATTCAAACAGCTGTCAAAAACTTCTGTATGTCAAAAGTTTCTGTAGATTTAGGTAGCATCTATATAATAATGAGCTATCAGAACAATGCAGTTACCTTCAAAGAGCAAAACACTCCAATATTGTGTTTCAAATGTGGACACAGCATTCCAGAGGTAAAAGCTCAAAAACATTAATAATAGTTTTGGAAGATAAGAAAGTGACACTTTAAAAATCACCTGACACTAAGACCCAGCATGTGTACCCAGAAATTCCTTCTGTTTTTGTCTGGGACAGAGACTGAGAGATGGTCTCAGGATGAAACATTTACAAAATTTTCCACACCAGAGATAACTTATATGACACAATTTGGCCTATGAACTAAAGAACAGTAAGGCACCCTGCAGTTTGAGAAAAAGAAATAATCTCCTAAAATTTATATTTAGGATCTCAATAGTCAAAAATATATTGTCCTATACACACAATGTTAAAAATGATTGGCAAATTGCTAGTCTGGAATAAATTATTTTCAGTGAAATTATTCTTCTGAACAAATGCTAAAATTATACTTACCTAAATGAAATGGGAGAATGCAATTAAATATTTGAAAGAAAAATTGCTCTATTAGAATGCTAAGAGCTGACAATAATGTAAAATGCAGGCTTCAGTTAATAATAATGTATCAATATTATTTATTGTAAGATGTATCAAAGTGTTAATAGGAGAACCTATTCAGGAAAAGAGTATATGTGGAAAGTTTATAATTTGTGCACAATTTTTGTGGAAACCTAAAATTACTTTTAAAAATAAAGTCTATTTTTTAAAAAAATACAAGGATTAAACAAGAAAAGAGTGGAGGAAAAGACTTTACTAGTAAATGTGAAGGGAATTCAGGCTATTTTCATGGAATTTAAAAGATGATGGTGCTATTTTGCAATATATTGAACTTTATTTCTATAGAATTTAGTGTGTGTGTGTGTGATATGGATAGTCATGTATTACCACTATTATATTTAGCCTGAGTGATCCTTTTTAAGATTCTATACTTACATAATCATATGCATTTCAAAAAAGAATATTTCTGTATGTGTAATTTTGTGATTTTTGCCACAATTATCCTTGGTTCCTTTTAAAACTTTTTGAAATAGTATAAACTTTAATAGGTTCTCCAATAAGTAGACACTTTAATTTATATTTTACAATGATATAAGCCAATTTTGACACTTTAGGGACATATTTCAGATAGTCAGCTTCATGAAGATGAAATGAAATGTTCTTCATATCACAAAATAATTCTGATCTAGTTTATGTCTTAACCTGACAGATGGAAGAAGATAGATGATGGTACTTTGGGAATTAAGGAATTACTTTCCTGGAATAGATCATAGAGCTTAATGTCTATAGAAAGCATCTTATCTTAGGTTTCACAAACTGACAAAGCACAAGGAGAAAGTGGTTCAGATATCTTGTTTGATCATTAACTTTTCAGAGACATGAAAATCTAGATTTTCATTGAAACTGCAGTGTGGATGATAACTGATCAAATCAATTTTAGTTCCTGGGAAACTCTGACAGAAAAAAGCTCTTTTTTGTGAAGGGCACCATCATTTGACTCTCAAACAAATATAATCTCTCCTTATGTTTGTAGAGCAATATTGTTGGTACTATAATAGTGAAGGAAAAAGTTAAAAATTAACAGCTTGAGACTTAAACCTATTTTAGTAATATATGTTGAAAAATTTTACAAAGTATTATGTTCACTAAATTCATTATGAAGTTTCAAATTATATGCAAGAGATGTACATATTAACAATATTAATAGGACAATTATAAAAAAATTTGAGTCCCCATAAAATGGACCTATCTGAAATTATACTATCAAAGAACTTGAAAATATGGAGAATTCATGCTGTTATAGAATGGTATAAGCTTCAAAAAATTCTCTAGAACTCTTTATTCAGCCATGTAACAGAAACTGTTAACCACCCACTTTCTATTAGTTACTCTTAAATACTGATGGCACTTTTTCAGTCAAGAATGGCACAATCTCTCCACTCATAAAACTTACCATCTAATAAATGAAATAGATGAGTAAATTATTACAAATGTGTTAGGTATTATGAAAAAGATTCAAGGTATAAAAAACATGTATAATAGAAAGATCCAACTCAACCAGAGACGTCTTTCAGTAAGGGCTATGGCAGCCCATGCATGGCTACTTGGCAGACCCTAGAAGGCTATGAATTACAGTCCCACTAGCTTATAATTCCAGGCAAAAATATGAATTAATAACACCAGAAGCAGACTCTTGTCTACTATATTTTTTTTAATTTGGCTGCATAGGGTCTTGTTTTTAGTACACAGGGAACTTTGTTGTAACATGTAGGATCTAGTTCCTTCACTAGGGATCAAATACAGGCCCTCTGCATTAGAAGCATGGAGTCTTAACCACTGGACCACCAGGGAATTCCCATTGTTCACATTTTTTTCCTTCGCTTTCTCATGTGGAACTCAAACTCTATATCCCCTAATAAATATATCATTAAAAATTTTAAATGCTATTGAAGCAGATTTACCAATGCTTCTGAAGATCTCTTGATTTTTACTGGTTCCACTGAAATACATAAACATAAGCATGAGTGTAGTGATGTTTACATTTTTAGGATTTAATCATTCAGTTCAGTTCAGTTCAGTTGCTCAGTTGTGTCTCACTCTTTGCGACCCCATGAATCGCAGCACGCCAGGCCTCCCTGTCCATCACCATCTCCTGGAGTTCGCTCAGACTCTCGTCCATTGAGTTGGTGATGCCATCCAGCCATCTCACCCTCTGTCGTCCCCTTTTGCTCCTGCCCCCAATCCCTCCAAACATCAGAGTCTTTTCCAATGAGTCAACTCTTCTCATGAGGTGGCCAAAGTACTGGAGTTTCAGCTTTAGCATTAGTCCTTCCAAAGAAATCCCAGGGTTGATCTCCTTCAGAATGGACCGGTTGGATCTCCTTGCAGTTCAAGGGACTCTCAAGAGTCTTCTCCAACACCACAGTTCAAAAGCATCAGTTCATCAGCACTCAGCTTTCTTCACAGTCCAACTCTCACATCCATACA